>CM037870.1:71946971-72116971 GCA_021292105.1 Anadara kagoshimensis
AAAATGAGCAAAAAGTTGATAGTTTTTCCCAATTTTTAGTTTAGGGCCTTTTCCCAAAAGACCCTGATAAATCCCTGATTACCTTATATACTTAACATGTAAATGAGGGACCTCTGTGCTGGAGTGGTCTAAAGCCAAAGGTTTTAGATCGCAATACATCTGACGACCTAAGTTTGAATCCTGCTTAAGCAGATGATTCTAATATCAGAAAGTTTGACAATTTTCTTGTTGAAGGACAATTGTTTTCTCCATCAACACAGACGCTTACAATAAACAAGGTGATCTACCTGTCACACTTGGCACTCCATTATGTTTGTAAAGAACATTTATTTTCCAGGGATATAGGACTAATTATTTGATTTGTTCCTGTAACTGTCATTATTGTGGAGATTATGATAGAGATGTTTCCCATAATGTGTATAAACAAACTGTACAAACATTACTGACTATCATGTTGTATATAGGTGATAATAATCTTACCAGAACTTAAGTTTTTGACCTTGAACTTCACTTTTTTTGATTTTTGTCTTTTCTCACTATTTTCCTCAGAAGATAATTTCTTTGGGTCTTTCACTTCAGATAGGTCTGCTAAGAATTCCTCTGGCAATCTGTTTTTGGACAACTCTTCCAATTTTTTTCTCTGAAATAAAACAACATCAAATATTAAGCACACTATATAACCTTGCCACTTAAATTAACATGGCTATGAGCATTAATATTTTGCTTAATAATTCGCAAAGATGGTGCACTTCATCTCCGTGAATTAGCATTTCAACTCTGCAAATAAAATTCTTCATCTCCGCCAATAAAAATTTATCATATCAGCAAGTAGGTATATTTCAACACAGCTAATTATAATTAATATACTTTCTATGGTTCGTTTCTCACTTTAGCAATGCTGGGCCATTCACAAAACATGGAACATGGAACTATGGGACATCAAATATATCTTTGATAATTTTGTAATGATGACCATAAATAAGCTGGACATAATTATATGATAATTATGATAAAGTGTGTATTACATACCAGTACTGTATATACCACCTTAGTTAGAGTAATATTGTTTACTTTGATAGTAATAGTTTTATAGTAATAGTTCTTAAATCTGGTGTACAATTTACTCTTTTAGCATTGACAAGTATATGATATTTTTGTGAAATAATAAACATGTACCAATTAGAAATTTGTCAAAATATCCAGGTACAAATATTGTGATGTCATATAGAACAATGTCAGCAATTATATAGATGTATAGTATCCAAACAATCTACAAACATAAACATAAAAGAATGTTATATAGTATCATCACAATATGAGGTTCTGACTGATACCTACCTGATACAGTAACATTCTACAAACATAAACATAAAAGAATGTTATATAGTATCATCACAATATGAGGTTCTGACTGATACCTACCTGATACAGTAACATGGTGTCATGTTATGGTCACTAAATAAAGAATCAGGATACAGTATATTATAATATTACCTTCTGTTCTTTGTATTTTTCATCTAACTTTTTTCTTTTCAGTTTTGTATTTTGTTTCAAGTCCCCTATTAATTTCATGGCTTTTTTCATCTGTTCCATTGCACTATGTTTACTAGAAGAGAAGGAGATAGCCTCCGGGACATCATCATCATCATCATCACTGTCTTCATTGACATTATCAATGTTACTTGGTATTCTACTCTCAATATCATCACCACCCTCATCTATATCTTCACTGTCACTGTTAACAAGCAAATTGTCATCACTTTTATCATCTTCTTCTTCTCCATCAAACTTTATGTCATCTTCATCACCTAATTTAAAGAAACTACACACATTTGAATGATGTACAAACTTTCAAATTAATGCCAAGTGACATAATCATACAAATCACAGTCAGTATAAATACAAAGACGCAAGCTGAATCATTCTGATTCAAGATTAATAGAATCTATCACTACTTGTGATGCTAGATAGGGAAATCTCAACCCAAGTTCTATTATATTTGGTCCAGAACAAGGCTTGCCTCGTTCTGGACCAAATATATTAGAACGAGGGTTGAGATTTCCTTATCTGGCGCCACAAGTAGTGATTGATTCTATTTCTTGCATCAGAAAGTACAATTTTTCAATTTTAAACCAATTTCAACTTTCGATACACCTCTGATTTTGTTGATAAAATTTTGCGGGGAAAAACTGTGTGTAGGCTATCTTGCACAGGGGGGGGGGGGGGGGGGGTTGGGGGGTGGGGGGGGGGGGGCGGGGGTTGGGGGGGGGGGGGGGGGTGGAAGATGGAAATATCTTGCCACCTCTATTTTTATGGATTTTCTCTATCTGGGAATACAATATTTCAAAGCTTGAGATTGAAATATTATATATGCCAAATGAGATTTTTTAGGAAATGAAAATTGGTCAGCCTGCAAATATTGTACATCATTAACATTTAGTTTGTCCATTTTTGTAATGTTTGGAAGCCTAGGTTTTTAAGCATACAGGAGACACTGCAAGATGTGTAATCTGTGAAGTTATTACAGACGAAAGGTCAGTCACTACCAACTTAAAGTCTTGGAACAGACTGGTTGGGGTTCAAACCCCAACTCCCACTTATGGAGCAAGCTTTAAAGGATCTGTTAGTCTGATGGACTGTGATATTATGGAAAGGAAGATAATTATCTGCAAATAGGCATCAACATCATCCGAGTCTATGATTTCTGGCATGTCATTAAGGTCAGAAAAAGTATGAAACCTAGCAATATCCCTTACGGTACCAAAGATGGCATCAGCTGTGCTTGAGGTTGATACCTTCAGTCTAACTAACTTTATTCTACAAGGGAGGAGTCCTGGAACCCATTCAAGGCATAGTTCCTGTCACACCATAATACTCTTGCCATGTAATAAAACTTGATGTGTGACCTTATTATCAAAGGCTTTAGGCTTTGTCCTGCATGGTGATGATAAGCTGTGTTTTCTGTTCACCATCTGGATCTAAAGCCATGTTGATGATTAGTTTAATATATGGTGGCTGTCATAGTGGTCTATGAATTACATGTACATATGTTCAAGGACTTTCGATGAAATGGTGCATGAGGTATTTAACGGGTGTTTGTAAGTTTGTCATCCCTCTAGTATAGGGTATGATGGAGGCCTTTCTTGTACTGGTACGGAATGTGTCCATGTAGAACTGAAGACCCTTGTCAGCAGAGGGCAGAGCTCTAGTGCAAATTCATTTAGGAACCGTTTCCTGACATTTTATCTGAACCAGTTACTGTGTGTGGTTTTATGACAAATTTGTCAACCTGTGAACATGCACCTCTTTGATCAACTATAATGTAGACGGAACTAAAATGTGTATGTAGTACGGCTGATCTAGTCCTAAAATGGTTGTTTTAATGTTATACTTGATTTTTGTTAAACTGTTATTGGTCTCAACTGTATGTGTTCATATGTGGAAGGTTGTGGGTTTTAACCCTGGCAAGGTTTGGTCAAGACTTGAAACTGTTTCTTTTGCCAAGCACTTGCATTTAGAAATGACAAGTCACCAGGTCCTCATGAAACCTAAAAATCTGATGTCCTGTGTGATGGTAGCTTGCCACAGGTGGTCAGAGAATGGATTTAAGCATTTTATAAACACTATAGCTTATTAGCGCATCACACTCTTATATAACTTTTATCTGCACCTCCATCGATGTTACCGGTACTATACGTCCAAGATAGGTAAATGAGACTGTGTTGTTTAGGATATTCTCATCTAGTTGAATCTGTGCTGGTTGTTTAGTATTCAAAGACAGGCTAGGGGTGCTTTCAAAAAGCTAAAAAACATCTGGAAAACAAATTGCATAAGCAGAAAGACAAACTAAGACTTTACAACAGCTGTGTTTTGTCAGTTCTATTATATGGAGCAGAATGCTGGAGAATGACCAAAAAAGATACCAACAAACTTTACAGCTTTCACAATGGATGCCTAGAAAGGTCATGAGGATTATACTGGCCAGCTAGGATCACCAATGAGCCTCCATAAAAACACAAACACAGATAATATAAGAACTATTCTGACAAGATCAAGATGGAGATAATAGGGACATGTGCTCAGAAAGCTATGAATAACATCAAAAGAGTTCTCTCAGATGGACGCCTGAAGGAAAAAGGAACAAGGCAGACCCAAAAACACCTGGAGGAGACTGTGGAAAGGTAATGAAAGAACATAGACTAACTTGGGGAGAACTGGAGAGGATGGCACAAGATAGAGAAAAGTGAAAACTCTAGTCCTTGCACTATTCACCATTTCGAAAACACGACAGGGGAGATAACACCTATGAACGAAAACGAGGCTGGGGGGGGGGGGGGGGGGGGTGGGGGGGGGGGGGGGGGCCAGTATAGTTGCAGCATAGAATATGACGATTGAAACGGGGAAAAAAAGACTTTTGTTGTACCCCAGGTTGTACAAAAGCCTTAAGTATATCACAATCTTCACAATTTATAATCCAAAAATATTTGTCAAAGAGTTTTGATTATTAAAACATTTATTTGATGTATTTATTACAGCCGAAAATCATCTGTCAAAATTACTGGATAGTAGATATCAAGAAATGAATTTCATCTTCTATAGAATTACTATAACATTTAGTGCATAATTTATCTTTTTTTTCTATTTTTGAATAACGTCCAATTTCAATTTTTTATCTGTGATGTAATTCTTAATCTGGTTATATTTAAATAATCAGTTTTGTTTTCCTTATATCTGTGTATGGCCAATGTAAAATTTAATATTTTATAATGTATTAAAATCAGTTTGGCAGTCTTTTTTAAGGTAAAATAAACAAAATTTTCGAAAGAATGAAACTTTACTCTAAAAATCTTCATATTTAATTTGATCAACGCCCGTGACGTTTAATAGAGTCTTTAAAGTATTCTGTGTTCAACGTCGCTGATTATATATATCACATTTCGTCTTCCTTATTTAACTTTTTTTTTTCATTTCAAGAGGTTCTCAATATATTTAACAAATTTAAACCGCACAAACATTTTTAACTTTTCATTTTGAAAATTTTATATTTTGATTATTTTTTATTATCATAATTTCATTCTGTAAATATTTCTCGAAGTCAGAACTTCTGTAATAGAAAATTACTGGAACCGAGAATCGTTCAGTCATTTATTTATTTATTTCAAAAGTGATAGTTTTGACTTGTACGAAAGTGTATATTACATATTTTTACCCACAGGTAAAGGTTGCTAATTAATGCTGATAATCTGCATACCTTATCAACAGACGCGGTAACTTATTGATAACAGAAGCAAATTCCAAATTCCCATTGGATCAGATGATAGTATATTATACGTGGAAAATGTACCTACATGGTGTTAATCTCATTAACAGATTAATTAATTACCTTGATTTATGATGAATATTATGATTCTGAATTACTAGTACCCACACCAGTTTTGAAACTGCGTGAATTAATACTTCTAATTTCATGACTTCGTATAGTTAATGACTGTGTATTCAAATAAACAAATAAACAAATAAATAAATAAAAATAAATAAATAAATAAATAAATAAATAAATAAATAAATAAATAAATACATTCATTCATTCATTCTCATTCATTCATTCATTCATTCAATTCATTCTAAACTTACCGTTGAAGAGCACATGAAATAAAATTTGGTGATGTTGAACCAGCTACAATTATAGATGTTTGAACTATATTCTCAAAATGATTTTTAATTTTAATTTTTATTACTATTATTATTTTTGTTAAAAAGAGACTTTATAATGAAATAAAATTCAAATTCTTTAATTTCTAAAACGAAAAACTTTGGGTGTAAATTCTGTAACGATATGCCGGTTACCTGTGAAATACCGGTAAAAATCCGGCGTAGAATTTTGTCATCTTTAACGCAAATTGGAAGCAATGTTAATAAAAAAATGTAAAAATATCCTGAGAAACAACAAATGTCGAAAAATGTAACCATAATCAAGATTTTGGATACTATAAGGGAAAAAGGGTGAAATAAAGGCAATTTTTTAAACAAAAATAGAAGGAAAGACATCAGATATAAAAATAATTTTTTACTTTTATAACTTATGATAACAAACTTGATGGTTTAATGGTAAAAAATACTTTTTCAACGATTTTATTCAAGTTCCTTCATAATTTAATTACTGTAAATCGGAAACTATTCAGGGCCTATCGATGAGGAATATTTGTACTATGGCAAGTGAGTGGTTTATTTATTTTTTTAAAATAGAAACAATTACTAGTTCTTACTCTTAACTAATAACTGTTTTTACTTATTTATATACCACTTTATTTGACACATAGGAAAGATATATCAACTACAGATAAATTTACAAACGTAGACATCTTTTTTTAACAGCCGTGTCAACTTTCGGTTTCCTTTTTGGTTGCTGTAATTTAAATAATTTCTACAAATAAATGATAAATACACACTGTTTCACTTTCTGTATTATTTTATTTCTTTTATTTGTCATAATTGTTGGTGAAAACGATAACGAAGAACTACTAATTCACAATTTTCAACAGCGTAACCGCATCTCAATGTAGTCTTTCTTCAGCAACCTGTTGGACTTTGTTGCGAGTTGTGAAATATTCCTGACTGGGACGTAAAACCATTCAATCAGTCAACAGAATCATGAGTGTATGTGGAACCAAAGTAAAGAAGAAAGATGTACAGTGTGTTATAATATTAACAAATATGATAATGGTTTATGGACTTGAAAAAAAACTTGAGTCTGACAGTCTGAGATTACAGTTGTTCACCCATGTAATACAGCATAACAAATGATTAACTTACTCTTACTTGAATCATTCACTGATTCATTATTGTTAAATGATTTAAAGACATCTGACTCAAAATCATCTTTAGAATCAGGGTTAATAAAACTTCTTTTCCGTGGCATGATTGTTTGTATCAAAACAAAAACATGTGCTATCCTTCATATCCTGGGTGCGTTCATATTTTGATTCAATGTAAATAGAGTACCGTAGCTAAAAGAATGCAGTTACCAGTTCATAACTGGGATGGCACATGAATTTTGACACCGATACAGTAAATAGACAAATCCCAAATATAAATTATTATTGCATATATGGTAATAAGATTGTGTGACAGTTTTTTCTTACAGTCATTTAGCTATCGACATTTTGTTACTTGTTCTACTCTACATTACTTTAGACACTTAACGAACTGAACCAATTATCGTAAACGCACGTGTCCTTTTTTCTTTTTCCAATTCATTTTCTTTCTACTTGACTAATGATTTATTTAAAGAACCCAGATGTTACTGATAGATCTAACGATAATGTATAACTAATGACTTATCTATCCGTCAACGTTTACGACATAACATAGGTTCAGTTGTCGGAGACAAGGGAGACAATTTTAAACCCCCACATGATGGACGCAAGGGTGATCTTGAGGTTGCTTCAAAGGAAACATACTTTGTTACGTCGGCGAGCAGTAAGATGCAGAATTATAGGTGAACATCATAATCATCATCATCATCATCATCTCTCTCTCTCTCTCTCTGTCTCTCTCTGTCTCTCTGTCTCTCTGTCTCAAATAGCTAAAAATTAGTAGTGTAAACTGGTTACAAATGGCCTTATTCAGTCTGTATGCAAGAGGCAGTGTTAACAGTTTATAAAAGTAGCAAGGGATGCATTCTTCAAACAGATTCATCATTGTGGATCAGCCTACCAAAATAACTGATTTAATGCAACATTTAAGGATTTCTTATTCACATGATTCACTTGCAAATGTGGAGGTCAATCATGAGTTTGAGCTCCGGCCTGGGTATTACCAAGACTTGAAAAAAGTAGTGACTGTTCTTTGTCCAAACACTCTGCAATTTGAAATGAAAATCACACTGTCATTTGGAAGAGATCTTAAGAACCAATGGCCCATGTTAAAGAACCCTACCTGCACATTTCCCTAAGCATATTGCAAAGGTCAATATTCATACCTGTCAGTCACACGCATTGTGCGTATGACACATGCATTTTAGGAGTAAATCACGCTCACACGCTAAGCATTAATAAACACATGCATAATAAGAAGTATCTGGAAAATGAAAAACTGAAACCCTATATTAAAATGATAAGATGTAGGAGTTTAGTTACCGACAGTTAAAATTACATGTTTAATATGATAAAGATAATTTAGTTGCTGGTAACTCACAAATCCTAGTTTCTCTAGTAGTGAAAACTACATAAAAACAAGATTTACCGTAAGTTATTTAGTCATGGATAGTCCTCCAATTCTTGGAGAACTTTTGGAAATTACGTACAGCAACAAGATCATAGTAAAGAAGAACGTGATAAAAATTTGAAATGGTGGAAAATAAACCCCATGTGGGCGGGTAGTTGAATGTGGTTCTATAAGATAATTTAATGCCCTGAAATGCAAGAGAATGCAGGATTTTGTATCATAATTTCAAAAATTCAGGGGGAGCATGCCCCCGACCCCCTAGGGACGTCGCGCAACATGATGACCTCACACGCATGACTCCATAAGACCTTGACAGGTATGTAATATTTTTGCCACTTCACCTATAGTTATTGAACTAGATATACAAATGTATGTGAAATATCTTGACTGGAACATGAAACCCTATTCAATCTATCACTGGCAGCAAGAAGACTAATCAACAGATGTAAGGTACTCTCTGACATAGGTCACCATGAAATAGTTTGTTTATGGTGCAAATCTTCTGCATATAAGTTGAATTATTTATGGGGCAAAAATGACCAGCAGTCTTGACTGTTTTGGCAGTCCATTTCCATTTTCAATTTCACAGTCAAGGCTGGAGTTTGAACTCCAAACCCTGACTTAATTGTAAATGTTAGTAACTAACACTAGTCTAGTAATCTGGAATGTTCAATACTCTGGGCATGGTCTTAAATCACCATTTGATCTAACTGGTACCCATCTAATCACAAAAATATGTGGAATTTGTCTTTAATGTTATTTATAATTGATATCTTGCAATGAAGAATATATATTCTAGATATGAATTACACCAGAAGCATCATCAAGTAGTGATTACAACAGCTACAAATTGATAATCCAAGATTCATGCTGAGGCATTTTATTCCCAATGAGGCATGTTAGTATCATGAATTTGGTGGGTCACTCTTATTTCTTGTTTGTCACTGCTGACTAACTAGTATATATATATGGTGTCCAGATGCTGTATTGATGGAGACATCATATCTGTAGCTGCAGTTTACTTAAACCAGGATTTAAAATTAACTCTGAGTGCATGCTTTCACAAATCAAACATGTAATGCAAATAGCCACATCACTGGCACAATCAATAGACACACATCAGCTTCCAGATCTAAAGGGGGCAGAAAGGTGTGGGGGCACATCATATCAGGAATACTAATAGTAATCTAAGGCATGTCCCCACATTTACCCAGTGTCAGTCAGGATAAGGTACTAGTTGGGCAGCAATCACTACAACTGTTGTCTTGGTGAGACAGCAATCATTACAACTGTTGTCTTGGCGAGGCAGCAATCATTACAACTGTTGTCTTGGTGAGGCAGCAATCACTACAACTGTTGTCTTGGTGAGGCAGCAATCACTACAACTGTTGTCTTGGTGAGGCAGCAATCTACAACTGTTGTCTTGGTGAGGCAGCAATCACTACAACTGTTGTCTTGGTGAGGCAGCAATCACTACAACTGTTGTCTTGGTGAGGCAGCAATCATTACAACTGTTGTCTTGGTGAGGCAGCAATCACTACAACTGTTGTCTTGGTGAGGCAGCAATCACTACAACTGTTGTCTTGGTGAGGCAGCAATCATTACAACTGTTGTCTTGGTGAGGCAGCAATCACTACAACTGTTGTCTTGGTGAGTTAGCACTTGACTATCTGCTTAATAGTGACATGAACTTTAAGCAAATGTTACTAGTGGACAACAGTTATAGAGGTCATTGCTATCATCCTGACACTTTGTGAGCAGTTTAAAACAAAGTGACTAAATTTGGACCCAGACTACAGCATGTTTTGACTTGAGAAGGTCTAATCCAAGTCTTTGATCTGGAGTCAGATGCTTACAGAGTTACATGTTTCCATACACATTTAAACCTAGTACATCTGGTTTTCAAGAAATGAATGTTTTTGGTTTTTTTTTTTTGCAGATTCAAGGCAATCATTGTCATCAACAAGCTGTTTGTTACGAGAAAGAACCATAGAATATTCAAAAAGCATGACATATAAAGAGAAAGATCCTTTACCGTATTTCCTCAAGGAAAATGTGCAGACAATGTTGAAAAGAATTACTGGATTTGACAAAGACAAGTTATCAGAATTACGTACAGCAAAGAAAATTGGAAAACCACAATATAAAATTGTACCATTAGAAGAATTAAGACAGGTATTTGTATTCGGAGCAAGAGTTAAAAATGGAGTAATGTACTATTTTACACCAGACTGCACAGTAGAAGTTCTGTCATAGCCAAAGTTCTGTCACAGCCGAGTTTCTGTCACAACCAAAATTCTATCACAGCCAAGGTTCTGTTTCTACTAAGGTTCTGTCACAGCCAAGGTTCTGTCACAGCCAAGGTTCTTTCACAGCCAAGGTTTTGTTATAGCCAAGGTTCTACCACAACCAAGGTTCTGTCACAGCCAAGTTTCTGTCACAACCAAAATTCTATCACAGCAAAGGTTCTGTTTTTACTAAGGTTCTGTCACAGCCAAGGTTCTGCCACAGCCAAGGTTCTGTCTCAGCTAAGGTTTTGTTATAGCCAAGGTTCTACCACAACCAAGGTTCTGTCACAACCAAGGTTCTGTCATAGCCAAAGTTCTGTCACAGCCAAGGTTCTGTTTCTACTAAGGTTCTGTCACAGCCAAGGTTCTGTTTCTACTAAGGTTCTGTCACAGCCAAGGTTCTGTTTCTACTAAGGTTCTGTCACAGCCAAGGTTCTGTTTCTATTAAGGTTCTGTTTCTATTAAGGTTCTGTTTCTACTAAGGTTCTGTTTCTACTAAGGTTCTTTCACAGCCAAGGTTCTGTTTCTACTAAGGTTCTTTCACAGCCAAGGTTCTGTCTCAGCTAAGGTTCTGTTATAGCCAAGGTTCTACCACAACCAAGGTTCTGTCACAACCAAGGTTCTGTCATAGCCAAAGTTCTGTCACAGCCAAGGTTTTGTAACAAATATGGTTCTGTCACAGCCATAACTCTGTCACAGCCAAGGTTCTGTCACAGCTAAGGTTCTGTCTCTGCTAAGGTACTGTTACAACCATGGTTCTGATACAACCAAGGTTCTGTCACAGGAAAGGTTCTATCACAACTAAGGTTCTGTCACAGCCAAGGTTCTGTCAAAGCCAAGGTTTTGTCACAACAAAGGTTCTATCACAACCAAGATTCTGTTACAACCAGGGTTTGTCACAGCCAAGGTTCTGTCAAACTATAATTCTGTCATAGCCAAGGTTCTGTCACAATCAAGATTCTGTTACAACCAGGGTTTGTCACAGCCAAGGTTCTGTCACAACCAAGGTTCTGTCATAGCCAAGGTTCTATCACAGCCAAGGTTCTGTCACAACCAAAATTCTGTCAAAGCCAAGGTTTTGTCACAACCAAGGTTCTGTCATAGCCAAGGTTCTATCACAGCCAAGGTTCTGTCACAACCAAAATTCTGTCAAAGCCAAGGATTTGTAACATCCAAGGTTCTGTCACAGCCAAAGTTCTGTCATAACCAAGTTCACAACCAAGGTTCTGTCACAGCCAATGTTCTGTCACAACTACAATTCTTTCACAGCTTCACAGCCAAGGTTCTTTCACAACTACAATTCATTTACAGCCAAGGTTCTGTTATAACTACATGTTTTTCACAGCAGCCAAGGTTCTGTCACATCTACAATTCTTTCACAGCCAAGGTTCTGTCACAACTACAATTCTTTCACAGCCAAGGTTCTGTCACAACTACAATTATTTCACAGCCAAAGTTCTGTCACAACTACAATTCTTTCACAGCCAAGGTTCTGTCACAACTACAATTCTTTCACAGCCAAGGTTCTGCCACAACTACAATTCTTTCACAGCCAAGGTTCTGTCACAGCGAAGGTTATTGTAATTTTTATGTAAGTTTATCTTTATGTTGTTATATGCTTAGATATGAAAATGAGCAACTTTTCATGTTGTTGAAAATTATTTTTTACATTGCTCTTCTTTGAGATAAAAAACTTTTACATTTCATATTGGTTTTCTCTGAGGAAAAAAACTTTTAGGTTTTAACATTGGTCTTCTCTGAGGAAAAAAACTTTTACGTTTCACATTGGTCTTCTCTGAGGAAAAAAACTTTTAGGTTTTTAGCTCACCTGACCAAAGGTCATGTGAGCTTATGGTATGGTGCAGCGTGTGTATGTGCGTGCGTGGGTGTGTGCGTCGTTAACACACATTTTCGACTTCTCCTCTGAAAGTACTCGGTAGATTTCAACGAGACTTAGTCATAAGCATTTCTGGGTCGGTACAATTCAGATTTGTTCGTGGCGTTGCCATGGCTACCATAACTAGGTCAAGGTGACCAAGGGGTGCAAAAATCTTAAAAAATCTTCTGCTCCGAAAGTATTGTTTGGAGAAAAAATCTGATGTGATATTTGGCTTCTCTAGGGTCTTAAGCCTATAGTTTGTTCATTTTGTGAAATTCGGTCGAAAAATGGGTTACGCATTTTTGCGTTTAATTTTGAAAAAATCGTAAAATAGCTTCAAATTGTTATAACTTGACTACTTGACCAGATAATGACATGGGGTTTTTAGTTTTGACATCTTATTGTTAGTATCTTCAAAATGAGGTCAAGGTCAATTGTAAAGGTCGTGACCTATTTTTTTTACCTCTGATTATAATTATTATCTCGAAAACTATAAACTTTTTGTATAGGCATTTATATGAGAATGTTGTAGATATTGATACAACGATTATTTTCATGTATAGAAAAAGGTCATGGGTTCAAAGGTCCAGGTCACACATGCGAAACAATACCCAAATGGTTAATTATCTCGAAAACTATAAAATTTTTGTATAGGCATATATATTAAATGTTGTAGGTATTGATACAACAATCATTTTGATGTATAGAAAAAGGTCATGGGTTCAAAGGTCAAGGTCACAGATGCGAAACAGCACCTAAATGGTTAATTATCTCGAAAACTATAAACTTTTTGTATAGGCATGTATATTAGAATGTTGTAGGTATTGATACGACCATCATTTTGATGTATAGAAAAAGATCATGGGTTCAAAGGTCAAGGTCACAGATGTGAAACAATACCGAAATGGTTAATAATCTCGGAAACTATAAACTTTTTGTATAGGCATTTATATTAGAATGTTGTAGATATTGATACAACAATCATTTTGATGTATAGAAAAAGGTCATGGGTTCAAAGGTCAAGGTCACAGATGCGAAACAACACCAAAATGGTTAATTATCTCGAAAACTATAAACTTTTTGTATAGGCATGTATATAAGAATGTTGTAGGTATTGATACGACGATCATTTTGATGTATAGAAAAAGGTCATGGGTTCAAAGGTCAAGGTCACAGATGTGAATCATTACTGAAATTGTTAACCATCTCGAAAACTATAAACTTTTTGTATAGGCATGTATATTAGAATGTTGTAGGTATTGATACAACGATCATTTTGATGTATAAAAAAAGGTCATGGGTTCAAAGGTCAAGGTCACAGATGCGAAACAATACCGAAATGGTTAATTATCTCGAAAACTATAAACTTTTTGTATAGGCATTTATGTTAGAATGTTGTAGGTATTGATACAACGATCATTTTGATGTATAGAAAAAGGTCATGGGTTCAAAAGTCAAGGTCACAGATGTGAATCATTACTGAAATTGTTAACCATCTCGAAAACTATAAACTTTTTGTATAGGCATGTATATTAGAATGTTGTAGGTATTGATACAACGATCATTTTGATGTATAAAAAAAGGTCATGGGTTCAAAGGTCAAGGTCACAGATGCGAAACAATACCGAAATGGTTAATTATCTCGAAAACTATAAACTTTTTGTATAGGCATTTATGTTAGAATGTTGTAGGTATTGATACAACGATCATTTTGATGTATAGAAAAAGGTCATGGGTTCAAAAGTCAAGGTCACAGATGTGAAACAATACCGAAATGGTTAATTATCTTGAAAACTATAAACGTTTTGTATTGGCATTTATATTAGAATGTTGTAGATATTGATACAACGATCATTTTGATGTATAGAAAAAGGTCATGGGTTCAAAGGTCAAGGTCACAGATGCGAAACATTACCGAAATGGTTAATTATCTCGAAAACTATAAACTTTTTGTATAGGCATTTATGTTAGAATGTTGTAGGTATTGATACAACGATCATTTTGATGTATAGAAAAAGGTCATGGGTTTAAAGGTCAAGGTCACATATGTAAAACAATACTGAAATTGTTAATTATCTTGAAAACTATAAACGTTTTGCATAGGCATTTATATTAGAATGCTGTAGGTATTGATACAATGATCATTTTGATGTAAAGAAAAAGGTCATTAGGGTTTAGTATTTACGTTTACTTTAAATCTATCAGCTAGCCATTAGTTATCAGGTGAGCGTATAAGGCCCATGGGCCTCTTGTTATATTGCCTGATTGGTCTTCTCTGAAAAAATAAACCTTTACGGTACTGTTTTTGAAAATATTTTCTAAATGCATTCTTTATGGTTTTTAAAGCAGGCGCTAACAGCGTCAGCTTTATTGCGATCAGGAAGATTTGACCGGAAGAAAAACATCAGCGCCATATATTCCACTATCGGCAAAAATGTGCGTAAGTTTGCACACGGCACTGTACTTCACAGATTAGACATCGACACTAACGTTCGTGATACTCGATGAAATAAAAAAATAATAATAATAACGTAAATTCCATATAGAATCTATGAAATACATCTACCATTTTTTAAATAAATAATAATTTTAAGGTCTTACAATCAATTATTATAAAAGACATCACAGGACGCAAAGTTCCGGGAATTCCCATTGTACATGCATATATAATTAGGCAATGGATTTGATTGGTCAGTGGGCGGAACATTCACTTTCAGATTAAATTAGATTTCACGTTAAATTAAAATGACACTTTCAAACGATATTTTGGCTACTGAAGCATATAAATGTAATAAATAAAAATAATTTTTTTGTGGTTAGGCTAAATAAAATTAATTTCACGTCGTCCGTTTATAAAATATTGAGTAGATCTAGAAGATCGTAGGATGGTTAAACTAGCCCGTATGTAAACAAATATAATTTTTACATCGGCGATCTTTAAATGTAACTGTTGTTTCTTGTTTTTTCCCCCCTTTACATCAATTGAAAATTACGGCCGAGTTGAGCATCATAATCGGGATTTCAGTTTAAAATTTATCCGGGACATTCGGGGATATTGTGTGAAAATTCAGGACAGAATTTTCACCACTTTACGAGAAGCAAAATTAGCGTGTATCAGCATTAATCGTTCATAACGCCATGTTAAAGTGAATAAAAATGAAACTTCATCATATTGTAGTGTAAATTACAGTTCAATCTGAATGCAAATTTTATATAGCGACCACCCGTGTCTACAACATGCAGTCACTTTTAAATGCCATCCTCGGGAACACAAAAATTATCGAATAAGTGTAAAAACAGTTTCAATCCATAAATAGTTTCAATCCACGTGTGTCATGATAAACTTGCACGGACAAAATGGAAAGTCCGAGATTGTGGTATTCTTACCTTAAAAATCCCGGTGCATGGTCACTTGATAATAATAATTAATCCGTGAATTAGAACCTGATGTTAATAAAATTCTCACTCTGAATAAATAACAACACTTTTACACACTTTGTCAACTATAAATAGAACAGTGTCTGGTTCTTCAGACGTATTGATTTTATTCACCTTTTAGTGGGGCCCACAGCGGGAGTAAATTACCTGGACATTTAAAATCAGTAAAATAAAATTATCCAACCACCTAATAATATTTAAATTCAAAGTAATTTTATTGCAGCAGAGGATAATGTTGGACATTTCAGTTATCCAAATAATAATAAATTTATTATCAATTAATCATATTAAGAAATATTGCCCCCTTTTTTACACCATTCTTGTCAACAAACTTCTGAAAGACAGTTACCTGGACAACTTCTGTTATTGAGAGATGCAAATTGTTAGCTTAGGGGCAAATTGTTTATAGCAATTCAGGCTTTTGAAGCTCACTTGGTCAATTTATATGAATTCCACAACAACTTTAACTACATTTAAATTTACACTAAAACAAAGATTTATTTTTTTAATTTTTTTTCTTCTAATTAATTGTGAATATAGTGAATTAAATAAATGACTTAAACATTGGAAAGGAAAACAAGTTTATGTGTCAAATGCAAATAAAGGGAAGTAGCTGGTCATGGTGAAGTTTTTTTATGTGATGATGACACTTGATGATGATGTGGCATGATGATCTGATGAAAATAATGATAATAGTGGTGACATTCAGTTCTGCTGATGATGATGACGGTGACGATGATGCTGATGATGTCACCATGATGTCAGATGATGATAAGACATTAGGAGCTATGATGATGATGTTGATGATGATGGTGGTTGTGACACTAGTTCCGTTGATGCCGATAATGATGATTATGATGAAGATGATGACAATGGTGGTGGTGATGACATTAAGTTCTGCTACTGCCAATGATGATGATGATGACGATGTGACATAAGCTATAATGATGATGCTGATTATGATGATGATTATGGTGACATGAGTTCTGTTCCTGCCCATGATGATGATGATGATGATGATGATGATGATGATGACGATGATGAAGTAACCACGCAAATAATGTGACACATGTTCTACTGCTGCTGCTGCTGATGATGATGATAATGGCGATGATGAAGATGTTAATGATGGTGGTGATAACATCTGCTCCTGATGATTATGATGATGGTGATAATTCATGATGATGATGATGTCACGATGATGATGTGATATGAAGAGTTGTGTTGATGATGTTGTGATATGAGGAGTGATGATGATGATGAGGAGGATAACTTCACAATGTTGATGATGTGACATGATAAGTTATGATGATGATGGTGATGAAGATGATAATGATGCTAGTGATGACATCTGATGATGATGATGGCGATGTCACAATGTTCATTATGATGTGACTTGATGATGATGATGATGATGATGATGATGATGATGATGATTATGTGATATGATGATGATGATGATTATGTGACATGATGATGATGATGATGATGATGATAATGATAAGACAGGATGATGATGAAACCAGTTAATGATGCAGCAAGGAGATTTATGATGACTGGTGGTAGTGGTGGTGAAATGAGTTCTACTGTTGCTGCAGCTGATAATGATGATTCATGGTGATGGTGATGTGGCATGAGAATTTGTGATGATGTTAATAAAAATCAGACCAGAAAATTGAAGTCTAGATCATTTGCATTAGAACCAAAATCAGATTTCTTTGTTACTTAAATTTAATTAAAATGACAGACGACATAAGACAATGCATGTGAGGAATTAGATGTATTGTAAACTGAATTGTTTAAGTATATGAATGTTTTATAGCAAGGCGTTAATTGACATTTCTTCTCCACTGTATTGACTAGAAATTCAAACCCAGGGATTTTGACTCTCTTGAAAGTTTTGTTTCCTTACTGTCCCAAGGTTGTTAAACAATATATATATTTATTTTTTGTGTGTATGTTAATTTTCCCATCAGTTCAATATTGAATTAAATAAAATGGATTGAATACACAATTACCAATCATTTCTTTTCAGTGATAAGGTTCTTTGCAATCAATGAGCCGTCTGCTTTCAGTACTTTCAGTACTTTGATTAAAAAGTCCTTTCAAGAAAACAAAAAGTTCAAATTTTGAAAATTCATAAAAATTAAAACTGACCACTGAATATATAACTTGTTATAATTCAAGTTCAACACTGCAAACTGCCATGGTTAGCTCAGCATATTGCAACCTTATATTCTGTAGTTCATGGCTTTAAATACAACTAAATATTCTTATATTTATACCCTTGCAAACAAAGTTAAGGGGAAGTATATAAGAATCACGATGTCTGTTTTGCTTGTCCAGCTGACAGTCCATCCAAATATCTTGTCCACTCTTTATCTTCCATGTCTGTAAAAAATGTTGAAAATTGTGAAATTATATCGTAAACTTTTTTCACATATTTTCATATTGCATGCACATAATTGCAGAGCTGACATACTCCATTAATCTGAGTTGGTTTGCTCATTTTCTTGGGAGTTATGGCCCCTTGGACATACTGGTAAGTGCAAACCACTAACAAAGAACCAGCTGTCGGGGTTCCTAATTCACTGAATTTGCTTGTTCATTTGAAGAGTGATGATTTATCATACTTGATATAGATTGTATCTGTAACTATAGAGGGATTGTGATTTACTGTATTTCCACAAATTCAGTGCACATGGAAAATGTAAGAATAAAGTCGTATTTTCAAACAAACTCACAAAAAATTTGTCAAAACTTAATACACAATATACTGATCTAAAAGGAAAAAATATATTTTATTCATGAAAAAGTGAACTTAATTCTGTACATAGAGTAATTTTTTAACTTTTTAACAAAACAAAATATATGACTATGTCAAAATTATCCCTTCTGTACCTTCTTACTTAAAACAACTATAAATGTCATAATTGGAATATTCATGATGATCACACCTGGAAAAAAACCCCGAGCAACAATGATCTACCTGGCCCTATATGCTCTGATGTAACTTTGGATGAGGCCCAATTGGTGTATAAACTTCATCAAATTTCCAAAACTTTGCAAAATTTCCCTGTGTACAGGGGAACTGAACAATAATGTTTTTAATTAAAAATATAATTTGGTTAGGTCTGTGCATTTTAAATGCATTTTATTGATAGTTTAATGAAAACGTTTTCATAAAAAGAAATAAAGAATAAAAACCATGTGCCATCAATTTATGGAAATACAGTAGTTGTAGAGGCTGAATATAGATGGTATCTTTAACTCTAGAGGGATTGTGATTTAGTTGTAGAGGCTGAATATAGATGGTCAATATCAAAAGTTCACATTGTTAAAGTTTTTGTATATGTACAGCAATAATGAAATTCGAGAAAAGTAATCTTTGATATTTTCTAAGGCAATGTACTGTAAAAATATTTATGTCAAAAGGCCCTTAGAATGAATTTTGTTAAACTAATAAAATATAAGCCAGGTTTAAAAATAAGTAGAGATTTAACCTTTTGTGTAAATAACCTGAATGAAAACTGTGTAATCAATATTAATTAGATTCAATAAATTCAGGAAGTCAAGTTTTACTTTTCAAGCTTTGTTATATATTAAATGTTAAAACTTTTGTTTTTGTAGATGGAAGAAGAATATGAAAGGCGACAAAAAATAAGATTACAAATGCCACCAGTGATGCAACCATGGCAACAAGCTAACCATGTTTTGATCAAAGACGAAAAATTAGCTGGTGCTCTTAACAGCAAGATTGTATTTACAGATATATCAGAGGGTGTACCAAACACGGTAAATATAAAATAGTGTTTACATATATATCAGAAGCTGTACAAAACACGGTAAATATAAAATAGTGTTTACAGATATATCAGAGGGTGTACAAAACACGGTAAATATAAAATAGTGTTTACATATATATCAGAAGCTGTACAAAACACGGTAAATATAAAATAGTGTTTACAGATATATCAGAGGGTGTACAAAACACGGTAAATATAAAATATTGTTTACATATATATCAGAAGCTGTACAAAACACGGTAAATATAAAATAGTGTTTACAGATATATCAGAGGGTGTACCAAACACAGTATATATAAAATAGTGTTTACAGATATATCAGAAGGTGTACCAAACATGGTAAATATAAAATAGTGTTTACAGATATATCAGAGGGTGTAACAAACACTGTAAATATAAAACAGTGTTTACAGATATATCAAAGGGTGTAACAAACACGGTAAATGTAAAATAGTGTTTACAGATATATCAAAGGGTGTACTAAACATGGTAAATATAAAATAGTGTTTACAGATATATCAGAGGGTGTACCAAACACAGTAAATATAAAATAGTGTTTACAGATATATCAGAGGGTGTAACAAACACGGTAAATATAAAACAGTGTTTACAGATATATCAAAGGGTGTAACAAACATGGTAAATGTAAAATAGTGTTTACAGATATATCAAAGGGTGTACTAAACATGGTAAATATAAAATAGTGTTTACAGATATATCAGAGGGTGTACCAAACACGGTAAATGTAAAATAGTGTTTACAGATATATCAGAAGGTGTACCAAACACGGTAAATATAAAACAGTGTTTACAGATATATTAAAGGGTGTAACAAACATGGTAAATGTAAAAAAGTGTTTACAGATATATCAAAGGGTGTACTAAACATGGTAAATATAAAATAGTGTTTACAGATATATCAGAGGGTGTACCAAACACGGTAAATATAAAATAGTGTTTACAGATATATCAGAGGGTGTAACAAACACGGTAAATATAAAACAGTGTTTACAGATATATCAAAGGGTGTAACAAACATGGTAAATGTAAAATAGTGTTTACAGATATATCAAAGGGTGTACTAAACATGGTAAATATAAAATAGTGTTTACAGATATATCAGAGGGTGTACCAAACACGGTAAATATAAAATAGTGTTTACAGATATATCAGAGGGTGTACCAAACACGGATAATATAAAATAGTGTTTACAGATATATCAGAGGGTGTACAAAACACGGTAAATATAAAATAGTGTTTACAAATATATCAGGAGCTGTACCAAACACGGTAAATATAAAATAGTGTTTACAGATATATCAGAGGGTGTACAAAACACGGTAAATATAAAATAGTGTTTACAGATATATCAGAGGGTGTACTAAACATGGTAAATATAAAATAGTGTTTACATAAATATCAGAAGGTGTACCAAACACAGTAAATATGAAATAGTGTTTACATAAATATCAGAAGGTGTACCAAACACGGTAAATATAAAATAGTGTTTACATAAATATCAGAGGGTGTACCAAACACAGTAAATATAAAATAGTGTTTACAGATATATCAGAAGCTGTACAAAACACGGTAAATATAAAATAGTGTTTACAGATATATCAGAAGGTGTACCAAACATGGTAAATATAAAATAGTGTTTACAGATATATCAGAGGGTGTACTAAACATGGTAAATATAAAACAGTGTTTACAGATATATCAGAGGGTGTACCAAACACAGTAAATATAAAATAGTGTTTACAGATATATCAGAGGGTGTACCAAACACAGTATATATAAAATAGTGTTTACAGATATATCAGAGGGTGTACTAAACACGGTAAATATAAAATAGTGTTTACAGATATATCAGAGGGTGTACCAAACACAGTAAATATAAAATAGTGTTTACAGATATATCAGAGGGTGTACCAAACACAGTATATATAAAATAGTGTTTACAGATATATCAGAAGCTGTACAAAACACGGTAAATATAAAATAGTGTTTACAGATATATCAGAAGGTGTACCAAACATGGTAAATATAAAATAGTGTTTACAGATATATCAGAGGGTGTACTAAACATGGTAAATATAAAACAGTTTTTACAGATATATCAGAGGGTGTACCAAACACAGTAAATATAAAATAGTGTTTACAGATATATCAGAGGGTGTACCAAACACAGTATATATAAAATAGTGTTTACAGATATATCAGAGGGTGTACTAAACACGGTAAATATAAAACAGTGTTTACAGATATATCAGAGGGTGTACCAAACACAGTAAATATAAAATAGTGTTTACAGATATATAAGAGGGTGTACCAAACACAGTATATAAAATAGTGTTTACAGATATATCAGAGGGTGTACTAAACACGGTAAATATAAAATAGTGTTTACAGATATATCAGAGGGTGTACAAAACACGGTAAATATAAAATAGTGTTTACAGATATATCAGAGGGTGTACCAAACACGGTAAATATAAAACAGTGTTTACAGATATATCAAAGGGTGTAACAAACATGGTAAATATAAAATAGTGTTTACAGATATATCAGAGGGTGTACCAAACACAGTAAATATAAAATAGTGTTTACATAAATATCAGAAGGTGTACCAAACACGGTAAATATAAAATAGTGTTTACATAAATATCAGAGGGTGTACCAAACACAGTAAATATAAAATAGTGTTTACAGATATATCAGAGGGTGTACTAAACACGGTAAATATAAAATAGTGTTTACAGATATATCAGAGGGTGTACCAAACACAGTAAATATAAAATAGTGTTTACAGATATATCAGAGGGTGTACCAAACACAGTATATATAAAATAGTGTTTACAGATATATCAGAGGGTGTACAAAACACGGTAAATATAAAATAGTGTTTACAGATATATCAGAGGGTGTACCAAACACGGTAAATATAAAACAGTGTTTACAGATATATCAAAGGGTGTAACAAACATGGTAAATATAAAATAGTGTTTACAGATATATCAGAGGGTGTACCAAACACAGTAAATATAAAATAGTGTTTACATAAATATCAGAAGGTGTACCAAACACGGTAAATATAAAATAGTGTTTACATAAATATCAGAGGGTGTACCAAACACAGTAAATATAAAATAGTGTTTACAGATATATCAGAGGGTGTACAAAACACGGTAAATATAAAATAGTGTTTATAGATATATCAGAAGCAGAGGTCCGGAAACGGTCATATTTGCCGGACATGTCCGATAAAAATTATTTTGACCGAGGTGAAAAATCACCAGTCGGACATTTTTTGTTTTCGGACATTTTCAATTTTACAACAGAAATATTAAACAGACAAATCAGTTTTCGGTCCGACAAAAGTAAACTACCGCTAGTCTGTCTGTCGGTCTTTTAAACTCTACTTGACTTCACTAAATGTAATGTCCATACCACGTGTTTACCTGTCAACTACAACTCGATCTAATTATCAGGTGATTCTTTATTAATCAGTAAATACCTGTGGACTTGAGTAGTCGCGTGCCGCGTGTCTTACTGTGTATTTCTTTTGTTTCACAGTCCAAATCATAAGAACTTTCTTTAAACTTGTGTTTGTTTAATAATAAGTGCATGGTTGTAACTGTGTTGATTACGGAAGCCATAAGGAGTGTCGGTCAAGGGTGACGGTTTGTTATCAAAGAGGTTCCACGTGGGGTGTTGAAAATTACCTACTACGCGCTTTGTAACTGTTTCTTTATCAATAAATACAGAAACGCGATTAAATTTTATTTCAGCCATTAATATCTTTCATTCACATAAATATATTGGAACCTCGTCAAGCCATTGCCGTTACATCGTGATTCGTGATACTTGAATTCCTAATTTAGAACCTAGAACCTCTCGCCATAATTCGTGTATCTTCGGAATACAAAAATTCAGGATTGTTAGTAAACAATATGGCGGACTTGCAATATGAAGCATCATGGACAGTAACGCATATTGATAATAACAGCATATCGCGGTAAACGTCTTAGTTAGATTTCACCTAATACACATGCAATAAACATCGTGGATATGGATTAAAATTGGCAATCGCCGTAAACGCATAAACAGCCATGTGCCGACGACCTTTTTTTGGTAAATATAAAACAGTGTTTACAGATATATCAGAAGGTGTAACAAACACGGTAAATATAAAACATTGTTTACAGATATATCAAAGGTGTACCAAACACGGTAAATATAAAATAGTATTTACAGATATATCAGAGGGTGTACCAAACACGGTAAATATAAAATAGTGTTTACAGATATATCAGAGGGTGTACCAAACACGGTAAATAAAATAGTGTTTACAGATATATCAGAGGGTGTACCAAACACGGTAAATATAAAATATTGTTTATAGATGTATCAGAAGGTGTACCAAACACGGCAAATATAAGATATTGTTTATAGATGTATCAGAAGGTATAACAAACACGGTAAATATAAAATAGTGTTTATAGATATATCAGAAGGTGTAACAAACACGGTAAATATAAAACAGTGTTTACAGATATATCAAAGGGTGTAACAAACACGGTAAATGTAAAATAGTGTTTACAGATTTATCAGAAGGTGTACCAAACATGGTAAATATAAAATAGTGTTTACAGATATATCAAAGGGTGTACCAAACACGGTAAATATAAAATAGTGTTTACAGATATATCAGAAGGTGTACCAAACACGGTAAATATAAAATAGTGTTTACAGATATATCTAAGGCTGTCATTGATAGATTGATATACATGTATCATCGATAAAAGTCATTGGTACGATAAATCAACACATTTCAATTACAATTATTGATGTGAACAATAATGGCTGCCTGTTTATGGCTTGTTCTGTCCTGTCTGTCTGTCATGTCCTGCCCTATACTGTCCTGTATGTCTGTCATATTGCTATCTGTCTGTCATGTTCTGCCCTATACTGTCCTGTATGTCTGTCTATCTGTCCTGTCCTGTCTTTCTGTCCTGTCCTTTTCTGTCTGTCTGTCATGTCCTGCCCTATACTGTCCTGTATGTCTGTCTATCTGTCCTGTCCTGTCTCTCTCTGTCCTGTCCTTTTCTGTCATTCCTGTCTGTCTGTCATGTTCTGCCCTATACTGTCCTGTATGTCTGTCTATCTGTCCTGTCCTGTCTTGTTCTGTCTGTCATTGCTGTCTGTCTGTCATGTTCTGCCCAGTGTACCGTCCTGTCTGCTGTCTATCTGTCCTGTTTGTCTTTCTGTCCTGTCCTTTTCTGTCTGTCATTGCTGTCTGTCTGTCATGTCCTGTCTGTCTATCTGTCCTGTCCTGTCTGTCTTTCTGTCCTGTCCTTTTCTGTCATTGCTGTCTGTCTGTCATGTCCTGTCCTATACTGTCCTGTATGTCTGTCTATCTGTCCTGTCCTGTCCTGTCCTTTTCTGTCTGTCTGTCATGTCCTGTCTAGTGTACTGTCCTGTCCTGTCTGTCTTTCTGTCCGTCCTGTCCTTTTCTGTCTGTCATTGCTGTCTGTCTGTCATGTCCTGCCCAGTGTACCGTCCTGTCTGTCTGTCTAGTCTGTCCTGACTGTTTGTCCATCGTTTGGGTCTCGAAAGACAGTTCTAGTTTACTATTTACTGTCTGTCTGTCATGTTCTGCCCAGTGTACCGTCCTGTCTGTCTGTCTATCTGTCCTGTTTGTCTTTCTGTCCTGTCCTTTTCTGTCTGTCATTGCTGTCTGTCTGTCATGTTCTCTCCTATACTGTCCTGTATGTCTGTCTATCTGTCCTGTCCTGTCTGTCTCTCTCTCCTGTCCTTTTCTGTCATTCCTGTCTGTCTGTCATGTTCTGCCCTATACTGTCCTTTTCTGTCTGTCTTCCTGCCCAGTGTACTGTCCTTTTCTGTCTGTCATTGCTGTCTGTCTGTCATGTTCTGCCCAGTGTACCGTCCTGTCTGTCTGTCTATCTGTCCTGTTTGTCTTTCTGTCCTGTCCTTTTCTGTCTGTCATTGCTGTCTGTCTGTCATGTCCTGTCTGTCTATCTGTCCTGTCCTGTCTGTCTTTCTGTCCTGTCTCTTTCTGTCATTGCTGTCTGTCTGTCATGTCCTGTCCTATACTGTCCTGTATGTCTGTCTATCTGTCCTGTCCTGTCCTTTTCTGTCTGTCATTGCTGTCTGTCTGTCCTGTCCTGCCCAGTGTACTGTCCTGTCCTGTCTGTCTATCTGTCCTGTCCTGTCCTTTTCTGTCTGTCATTGCTGTCTGTCTGTCATGTCCTGCCCAGTGTACTGTCCTGTCCTGTCTGTCTTTCTGTCCGTCCTGTCCTTTTCTGTCTGTCATTGCTGTCTTTCTGTCATGTCCTGCCCAGTGTACCGTCCTGTCTGTCTGTCTAGTCTGTCCTGACTGTTTGTCCATCGTTTGGGTCTCGAAAGACAGTTCTAGTTTACTATTGCCAAGTTCTATTTACAATAGAACTGATATCTAAAATATCATTTTCTCAAATACTAAGGGGGCCTTGATAAAGTTGTATAAAGCTTGCTACTACAGACCAGAGCCCCTCTCACCATCTAGGTTTGAATCTCACTCCAGACAGAGGCCTTGATAAAGTTGTATAAAGCTTGCTACTACAGACCAGAGCCTCTCTCACCATCTAGGTTTGAATCTCACTCCAGACAGAGGCCTTGGTAAAGTTGTATAAAGCTTGCTACTACAGACCAGAGCCTCTCTCACCATCTAGGTTTGAATCTCACTCCAGACAGAGGCCTTGGTAAAGTTGTATAAAGCTTGCTACTACACACCAGAGCCTCTCTCACCATCTAGGTTTGAATCTCACTCCAGACAGAGGCCTTGGTAAAGTTGTATAAAGCTTGCTACTACAGACCAGAGCCCCTCTCACCATCTAGGTTTGAATCTCACTCCAGACAGAGGCCTTGGTAAAGTTGTATAAAGCTTGCTACTACACACCAGAGCCTCTCTCACCATCTAGGTTTGAATCTCAGTCTAGACAGAGACCTTGGTAAAGTTGTATAAAGTTTGCTACTACAGACCAGAGCCCCTCTCACCATCTAGGTTTGAATCTCACTCCAGACAGAGGCCTTTGGTAAAGTTGTATAAAGCTTGCTACTACAGACCAGAGCCCCTCTCACCATCTAGGTTTGAATCTCACTCCAGACAGAGGCCTTGGTAAAGTTGTATAAAGCTTGCTACTACACACCAGAGCCTCTCTCACCATCTAGGTTTGAATCTCACTCCAGACAGAGGCCTTGGTAAAGTTGTATAAATTTTGCTACTACAGACCAGAGCCCCTCTCACCATCTAGGTTTGAATCTCACTCGAGACAGATCCTAGTGTTAGAAAGTATGACAGTTTGCTTGGCCAACGTCTGTGGTTCACTCGTGTTCCCCCAACAGAAAGTATGACAGTTTGCTTGGCCAACGTCTGTGGTTCACTCGTGTTCCCCCAACAGAAAGTATGACAGTTTGCTTGGCCAACGTCTGTGGTTCACTCGTGTTCCCCCAACAGAAAGTATGACAGTTTGCTTGGCCAACGTCTGTGGTTCACTCGTGTTCCCCCAACAGAAAGTATGACAGTTTGCTTGGCCAACGTCTGTGGTTCGCTCGTGTTCCCCCAACAGAAAGTATGACAGTTTGCTTGGCCAACGTCTGTGGTTCGCTCGTGTTCCCCCAACAGAAAGTATGACAGTTTGCTTGGCCAACGTCTGTGGTTCGCTCGTGTTCCCCCAACAATCTATTGCTTTACATTCTCAAATTCTAGATTACTTGACATCTTGTGACATCAATCTTTATCATCTCCACAAAGTCTTTAAAATTTTGAATTTTTGAATATTTTAAAATATTTTCTGTTGTATTCATTATAGAAAAGAGCTATAGTTGTGAGAGACAAAGATGGGACATTAAGACTTGCTGAGCCAGATGAGCGTGACAGAATTCTACATGTTTATTATCCTAGAGCAGGAAAGCTGTATCATATACCAAAGATGTTTGAGGATAAGTATCTAGAAGTATGTTGATAGTATGAACAAATGGATGAGAGCATGCTAAAACAACTAGAAATTTTAACCTGTGTTGTAAAAAAGAGTTAAACTATAGGCACATCTTAATAACATACACATTAATTTGAAAATATATAAAAAATGTCCTTTAATATGGTTCTTTAACATATTTTTGGGGTTTTAGTTGTTTTAAATGTTTCACTGTTGTGTACGATTCTTCTTGTTACATATAAATGAACATTACATTTATATATATTTACATTTTGTCTGTTTTCTGTCTTCTACACAAGGTTTCAGAGCAATTGCGTTCATATCGGCTATGAACTGCAAGATCTACCTTGGTAACGTCACAGGAATTCCATTCACAACAATCGGCGTATGAATACACAATATGAAATACACAAAACCGGAACTACATTGACATAAAAATAAAGTTTGTTTACATCCCGTGATATCGAATTACTCATGTCATTTGAAAATTGAAAAAAATTGAACAATTTAGTAGAAATTTTGTATGCAATTTGTTGTTTTTCTATGCACTATTTTGTCCTAGAATTTCTGGCACCAAACTGCACAGCTGATCAGTTGGATCTGCTGTTCCATCAGCTGTTTAGTTAATCGAAAATCGTTGTAGACAAAGCGCGGAATTAAAATTTTCTAAAATGATTTTGAACCAAGAAAAAGAAAAGAAAATAGTTTTAAACGTAAATATAACAATTAAACTGTTTAGAAATGCAGTTCATAGTCTATATGAACGCAATTGATATGCAAGACAAACTAATCATAACGCGCTAATGCATGTTATTCAGTTTGCTTGCATATCAATTGCGTTCATATCGACTATGAACCGCGTTTCTAAACAGTTCAAATGTTAAGTAACAAGAAGAATCGTACACAACGATGAAAAATGTTTTATAAATAATAAATTCAGTTATGTTTTAGAAAACATTTTAACTTATTTTTACGTAGGAAAGTCGAAGACTTTTCAGAGTATTGTCGTCGTTTGGTAACTAACGGCGTATCGATGTAAACAAAATCTTCCCTTAACCAAAACACTACTGTTACAAGAAATAGACCCATGTAGAAGAGCATGATCTTAATTTTACAAATGCATTTCTGGTTATTTGTAATTGGTTTTTGAATGCCAAATTTCAGGCAAGTATTTTAAAACAACTTCAATGAAAATAAAACAAACAAACAACAATCCACACACTGATACAGCGAGTAGGAATTTCGAACCTAGTCCCGTCTGTGAAGTCAGATTTGCATATATAATTAGGCAATGGATTTGATTGGTCAGTTGGCAGAACTTTCACTTTCAGATTTTATACTACACGCTAAAATGACACATTCAAACAATATTTTGGCTACTGATGTAATAAATAAAAACAATTTTTTTCGTGGTTAAATAAAATTTATTTCACGTCGTCCGTTTAGAAAATATTTAGTAGATCTAGAAGATCTTACGCATGTTAAACTACAGTAGCCCGTATGTAAACAATATTTTACATCAGCGATCTAAATATAGAATTTTTTTCCTTTCACATCTAAAATTTACGACCGAGTTGAGCATCATTATCGGGATTTCAGATTTTAAACGTACACGTTACTTTTATCCGGGACAATCGGGGATATTGTGACAGAATTTTCACCACTTTATGAGAAGCAAAATTAACGTGTATCAACATTATATAACTGTTAATTAACGTCATAATAAATATATATAACTAGTATCTAGACAGTTCAGTCTGAATGCAAATTTTATATTAGCGACCACCCGTGTCTACAACAGACATTCTCCTTTAAATGCCATCTCCGGGAACAAAAAAAAGTCATCAAAAAATTCCACGTGTATGATAAACTTGCACAGAAAAAAAGGCAACGTCCGAATTGTGTTATTCTTACCTTATATTTAATTCATAAAAATCCTGGTGGCCACTTGATAATTAATCCGTTAAATAGAAGCTGATAAAAATAAAATCCTGAAAGAATAACAACTCTGTAAAGTTCAGGTAGACACTGTCAACTATAAATAGAACGATGTCTGGTTCTTTAGACTATTTATTCAGTGGGCCTCACAGTGGGAGTAAATTACCTGGAGATTTAAAATTGGTAAAATAAAATTATCTGACCACCTAATAATACTTAAATTCAAAGTAGATCTAATTTTATTGTAGCAGAGGATTATTGGAATTTCAGTTATCCAAATAATAATCAATTAATTATTAAGAAATATTGCCCCCTTTTGTACACCATTCTTGTCAACAAACTTCTGAAAGAGACAGTTGCTTTGTAATTGGAGATGCAAATTGTTAGCCTGGGGGCTATAAATAGGTTGTGTCAGAATTATATTAATTCAGGCTTTTGAAGCTCACTTGGTCAATTTATATTTATTCAACAATAATTTTAACTACATTTAAATGATTTTTTAATTTTCATTTTATTTTATTTTTTCAAATTAATTGTGTATTCAATCACTTAAATTAATGACTTAAAAAGAGAGGAAATAAGTTAATGTGTCAAATGCAAATCAAAGGAAGTAGCTGGTCATGGTGAAGGTGTTTAATGTGATGATGACACTATATTGATGATGATGTGACATGATGATCTGATGAAGATGATGATAATAGTGGTGACATTGAATTCTGCTGACGACGATGACAATGATGATGATGATAATGATATGAGTTCTGTTGATGCCAATGATGATGATAATGATGATTGTGATGAAGATGATGATAATGATGGTGATGATGACATTAAGTTCTGATGCTGCTAATGATGATGATGATGACGATGTGACATGAGGATGAGTTCTGTTGCTGCCCATGATGATGATGATGATGATGATGATGATGATGATGTAACCATGTTAATAATGTGACATGAGGATTTCTGATAATGATTTTGATAATGATGTTGGAGATAGTCTGACATGGGTTCTGCTGCTGCTGCTGATGATGATCATTGTGATGACGACGATGATGATGTCTTCACGTTGATGATAATGTAACAGGTGGAGTTTTGATGATGATGATGATGATTTGATGATGATATGATGATGGTGGTGGTGTTGAATTGCCATTTGGAGTTCTGTTAAAGATATTGTTCAACAACATAACCCTGCTGTTTTTATCATCATTATCATCATCGTGGTCGTCATCACCAGCAGAACTATTCATGTCATATTATCATGAACACGGTAATAATAATCATTATGATCATCGTGATGATGGTGGTGATGATGATAATGATCATCTGATGAAGATGATGATGATGATGGTGATGATGACATTCAGTTCTGCTGAAGCTGATTATGATGTAAATAACTCATGATGGTGATGATGATAAAGACACTGTCTTCATGTTGATGATGATGTGACAAGAGGATTTCTAATGATGATGATCTGATGAAGATGATTATGCTTATGGTAGTGGTTTTGACATTCAGTACTTCTGCTGCTGATGATGATGATGTCACCATGATGATTATGTGACATTAAGAGCAATGATGATGATGATGACAATGATGATGTTGTTACCACATTAATGATGTGACATGAGGATTTCTGATAATGATTATGATGATGATGACGACGGTGACATGAGGATTTCTGATAATGATTATGATGATGATGACGCTGATAGTGGTGACATGGGTTCTACTGCTGCTGCCATTGATGATGCATGGTGATGATGATGATGTCCTCATGTTGATGATAATGTAATATGAGGAGTGATGATGATGAGGAGTGGTGATGATGATTATGCTGATACATTGCCATTGAGAGTTCTAATGTAAAAGATGTTGGTTATGATTTCTGACTGAAATTAGACCCAAAACAACAACTCTGCTGTTGCTACTACAAAATCATTGTATATTTTCAGATAACAAGGTTTTGTATCATCATCAGCATAATCATCATCATCACCACCATCATCATCACTATTCATGTCATATCATCTTCTTTATCATCATAACCATCAGTAGTAGAATTCATGTCACCAACACTGTTATCATCATCATCGTCATCATCATCATCAGCAGCATCATCATGATTCATCGTCTTCATCAGAACTTCTCATGTCACATCAACATCAAAAAATGAAATCATATTTATCATCACCATCTTCATCAGTAACTACTCATGTCACATTCCCATCACCATCATCATAATCATAATTATCATCATCATAGGCAACAGCAGAACCATTACCATCATCATAACTACTTTCCTACGTTCAGCACTATCAGTGCTTTGATTAAGTTTTTAATATATAAATTTACCTCACACAAAGGATAAACTTTATCGACATATTTGTCGTTAATGGTGACAGTTTTGTTCTAATAACATGGTTCCGTTAAAAGATGGTCTTGACACTGAAGTTTTATATACTTATAGAAATATTATCTCCCTTTGTAAATCAGTTCAAAATTGTTGTTATAAGTAGCTTCTATATTATATATTTCAGAAATTACTAAATCAGAAAAAATATAAGTATATATTAAATAGTGCATGTACACAGTTTGAACCCAATGATCCAGAATTTTATAGAGTAAGTCTCTCTCTCTCTCCTCTCTTTCTCTCTCTTTTTCTCTCTCTCTCTCTCTCACACACACACACACACACACACCCACATACACACACACACACACATTTCTGATGTCTTACGTTTTTTTCGTCAAATGATTGTTGTTCAGCAGCAAGTGTCTGTTTGTTATAGTGATCACACATATATGTACATATACACTCATTATACTGGTATGGACATCCATATGCAAAAAGAACCCTTGATATTTCAGCTGTAAAAGGTTAATGGACCTGCCATTTAACCAGGATGATATTTTTTTTTTTATGGAGCACCATTGCACATGGACCTTTCGTTGATGATATTGGACTTTCACTAAAGTAAAAGATTCTGTACCTTCCATTACAGAAGATAATTTTAAATTTATACTGTAATTATTAAGACTTATTCGTAAATATTTATTTCACTTAATAAAATTATATCAATGTGTATTGATGTATTTTCAGGTTACAACTAAAGTTTATGAACACATAAATAAAAAAGCTAATCAAGATTATGATTTGTTAAGATCCTCAAGACATTTTGGACCAATGGTGTTTTATTATGCTTGGCATTATCAGTTTGATGGTATATTAATTGATATGCTTTCACGATCATTGTAAGTATTATAATTGTCACATTGTTACATCTGTTCATTATCCCTACCTCGGTAGTATAGTATTATAATTGTCACATTGTTACATCTGTTCATTATCCCTACCTCGGTAGTATAGTATTATAATTGTCACATTGTTACATCCGTTCATTATCCCTACCTCGGTAGTATAGTATTATAATTGTCACATTGTTACATCTGTTTATTATCCCTACCTCGGTAGTATAGTATTATAATTGTCACATTGTTACATCTGTTCATTATCCCTACCTCAGTAGTATAGTATTATAATTGTCACATTGTTACATCTGTTCATTATCCCTACCTCAGTAGTATAGTATTATAATTGTCACATTGTTACATCCGTTCATTATCCCTACCTCGGTAGTATAGTATTATAATTGTCACATTGTTACATCCGTTCATTATCCCTACCTCGGTAGTATAGTATTATAATTGTCACATTGTTACATCCGTTCATTATCCCTACCTCGGTAGTATAGTATTATAATTGTCACATTGTTACATCTGTTCATTATCCCTACCTCAGTAGTATAGTATTATAATTGTCACATTGTTACATCTGTTCATTATCCCTACCTCGGTAGTATAGTATTATAATTGTCACATTGTTACATCTGTTCATTATCCCTACCTCAGTAGTATAGTATTATAATTGTCACATTGTTACATCTGTTCATTATCCCTACCTCGGTAGTATAGTATTATAATTGTCACATTGTTACATCTGTTCATTATCCCTACCTCGGTAGTATAGTATTATAATTGTCACATTGTTACATCTGTTCATTATCCCTACCTCGGTAGTATAGTATTATAATTGTCACATTGTTACATCTGTTCATTATCCCTACCTCAGTAGTATAGTATTATAATTGTCACATTGTTACGTCTGTTCATTATCCCTACCTCGGTAGTATAGTATTATAATTGTCACATTGTTGCATCTGTTCATTATCCCTACCTCGGTAGTATAGTATTATAATTGTCACATTGTTACAACCGTTCATTATCCCTACCTCGGTAGTATAGTATTATAATTGTCACATTGTTACATCTGTTCATTATCCCTACCTCGGTAGTATAGTATTATAATTGTCACATTGTTACATCTGTTCATTATCCCTACCTCAGTAGTATAGTATTATAATTGTCACATTGTTACATCTGTTCATTATCCCTACCTCAGTAGTATAGTATTATAATTGTCACATTGTTACATCTGTTCATTATCCCTACCTCGGTAGTATAGTATTATAATTGTCACATTGTTACATGTGTTCATTATCCCTACCTCAGTAGTATAGTATTATAATTGTCACATTGTTACATCTGTTCATTATCCCTACCCCGGTAGTATAGTATTATAATTGTCACATTGTTACATCCGTTCATTATCCCTACCTCGGTAGTATAGTATTATAATTGTCACATTGTTACATCTGTTCATTATCCCTACCCCGGTAGTATAGTATTATAATTGTCACATTGTTACATCCGTTCATTATCCCTACCTCGGTAGTATAGTATTATAATTGTCACATTGTTACATCCGTTCATTATCCCTACCTCGGTAGTATAGTATTATAATTGTCACATTGTTACATCCGTTCATTATCCCTACCTCAGTAGTATAGTATTATAATTGTCACATTGTTACATCCGTTCATTATCCCTACCTCAGTAGTATAGTATTATAATTGTCACATTGTTACACGTGTTCATTATCCCTACCTCGGTAGTATAGTATTATAATTGTCACATTGTTACATCCGTTCATTATCCCTACCTCGGTAGTATAGTATTATAATTGTCACATTGTTACATCCGTTCATTATCCCTACCTCGGTAGTATAGTATTATAATTGTCACATTGTTACATCCGTTCATTATCCCTACCTCGGTAGTATAGTATTATAATTGTCACATTGTTACATCCGTTCATTATCCCTACCTCGGTAGTATAGTATTATAATTGTCACATTGTTACATCCGTTCATTATCCCTACCTCAGTAGTATAGTATTATAATTGTCACATTGTTACATCCGTTCATTATCCCTACCTCAGTAGTATAGTATTATAATTGTCACATTGTTACACGTGTTCATTATCCCTACCTCGGTAGTATAGTATTATAATTGTCACATTGTTACATCCGTTCATTATCCCTACCTCGGTAGTATAGTATTATAATTGTCACATTGTTACATCCGTTCATTATCCCTACCTCGGTAGTATAGTATTATAATTGTCACATTGTTACATCCGTTCATTATCCCTACCTCAGTAGTATAGTATTATAATTGTCACATTGTTACATCTGTTCATTATCCCTACCTCAGTAGTATAGTATTATAATTGTCACATTGTTACATCTGTTCATTATCCCTACCTCGGTAGTATAGTATTATAATTGTCACATTGCTACATCTGTTCATTATCCCTACCTCGGTAGTATAGTATTATAATTGTCACATTGTTACATCTGTTTATTATCCCTACCTCAGTAGTATAGTATTATAATTGTAATAAAAATGTCTAAAAGTTAAATGAATATATTTCCTAGATTGTTAAATATTTATATTTTTATAATTTACATCTAGGATATCTGATACTTATGATCTCATCTGTTTGGTTTGTGAACTTCATCCTGAGTTAGATATATTTGACATTCTACCACAAGATCAACATGCAGACACCAACAAAATTTTGAATCTTGTAGAGGTATGCCTCTCTCTCTCTCTCTCTCTCTCTCTCTCAACCAAAATATCAGATATTCATTTCTTACCATACTAGACACCATTGTAAGCTTTGAACTTGTTTAGGCGATATAATATTTGATTTGTTTTGGAAGTTTTTTTGGCAGGGTGCAAATTTTGGAGGTCATTATAAGATATCAAAATATCTGCAAGTTAAAATTTTTGACAGTGACTGCACTTTGTTTATCTTAGGGGTTATATGAATATAACTTATTGATCCGTTTTCAATGAGTAGTTAAAGCTTGTATTTTTACCCTACCTTTTTATGTAGAAATTTTAAACCTTCCAAAAAGATAACCTGTACAGTATTATTCCTTTTCAATATGGGATAATTTTCTACAGGTGTGACATTTTAGATTTTAATTTTTCATAGCACTTTAGGATCCAAATTGTTGGAAAATCTTCATCAAACATGCCCAGTCTCATGATTTAGACTAGTTTGTATATGGAGTTTTATGGTTAAAAAATTAAGTCATTGGAAAAACACAAAAGAACAATGTTTACACTCAAGAGGCCACAATTTGTTTTCAGACTTGTAAGCATGTTGACCTGGAAAAAGCGAAGTCATTTTGATAGATGCTCATGTTAACTAAATTGAGTTATACATTTCAGTATTGATAAAATTGAAATAATTGTGACTAGAAGTTACATGTTCACTAATCAACTGTCACTGGTTTTTGTTTCAGAAATTTGTGCAAGAATTGAGCCATTTTTCACATAATGAAAGGTTTAAGAATGAAATACGTTATCTAATAAGGGAACTTCAAGGCAGAAAAGGGCAAGAGAAGGAGGCAGCAGCCATTCAACAGGAAGCTACTTTCCAACAGGAAGCAGCAGCCATCAAACAGGAAGAAGCCACTATCCAACAGGAAGCATCTCTACAAGTTAAAGCAGCAGCTATTCAAGGTGAAGCTACAATACAACAAGAAGCAACAGCCATCCAACAGGAAACAACTGTCCAAGAGGAAGCAACAGCCATCCAACAGGAAACAACTGTCCAAGAGGATGCAACAGCCATCCAACAGGAAACAACTGTCCAAGAGGATGCAACAGCCATCCAACAGGAAACAACTGTCCAAGAGGATGCAACAGCCATCCAACAGGAAACAACTGTCCAAGAGGAAGCAACAGCCATCCAACAGGAAACAACTGTCCAACAGGAAGCAACTGTCCAACAGGAAGCAACAGCCCAAGAGGAAGCAAATCTCCAAAATAAAGCAACAATGCAACAGGAAGCAAAAACAGAGAAACCTGAAGCAGACAACAAAGAGGAGACAAAAACAGAGAAATCTGAAGCAGACAACAAAGAGGAGACAAAAACAGAGAAACCTGAAGCAGACAACAAAGAGGAGACAAAAGAAGAGAAACCATGACAGAAGCAGAGAAAAAATTAATCCACATGATTTATAAAGCCACAAAAGCACTAGTAGATACAGCAAAATTGAAGCAGTAATAGTATGAGGAAAAGTCAGCAGTAGAAACATACAATAGAGAAATGATGTTATAGCAAAACAGGGATAACGAAGAGATTAAACAAATCTTATATAGATGTTATAAATTAATGTTATATTAGAAATCTTATTCATACTTCTGTCAGTATAATAATATATTGTTAGTTTGTAAAAGACAGCTGATCTTAATGAAATAAGGGACTTAACGTGTAAAATTGTGAGTATACACAACAGTACACAAATATATATGTACATGATGTATATATTATTTGTGGTTCTGTTTTAAAAATTATGTCATAATTATGATGGCATAAATTTGTTTTTAATAAAAATTGTTCTTTTTAAGTAGTTTATATGTTATAATAATTTTGGAAATTAAGATATTTTCAGCTCACTTGACAATTGGTCATGTAAGTTTATGGTACAGTGCAGTGGTGTGTGTGTGTGTGTGTGTCTTTAACACATTTTCCACTTCTCTGTATATGGGACAATGCAATACAGTCTTGTTTGTGGGGATGCCATGGTTACCAAAACTAGGTCAAAGTGACCATGAATGTGAATTGACCTTAAAAATGGACTCACAGTAACAATGTAGTCATGGTAACCTGAAGAAATCAAAACCATTAAAACATCTTGTCATGGACTGAAATACCTAGAAAACTCCATACATAGCATCAGGTCATGAAGCTCTACCATGATTGTGAAACTGTTTAACCTTGACCTAAATGACAGTGACAGTGACTTTAAGTAGCAAAACATTTAAGCATATTTTGTCATGAATTGAAAGGTTTAGAATTTTGAAACATTAAATGTGGCATCAGTGCATTAAACTCTTGTGCTGTCAAGTTTTTGAAGCCAGTTGAACTTGAGCCACATTTAAGGTCATAATAACCTGAAAAGTTAAAACTGTTAAAATATTTTTTTGTCCTTAATAGCTGAAATGCTTAGAAGGTTGAAACGTGGTACATACCATGGTCAGATAAAGCTTTATCAGGTTCTGAAGCTGGTTGATCTTGTTGAAAAAAATATTTCTTATTTCAGCTTTGTCCTCAGGTGAGCGAATTATGGACCGATGGCCCCTTACTTATTATTACAGTGTTTAATGATCAGTAATTGTTATAGCTTCATTACTCCTTGCAGGATGCTATCTTATAAGTACTGTATATTACATGACTTATTTCACAACGTTTAAAGTTCATCTATCTTTTCACTATTAACAGTCTCTACAGTCAAGATTATATTGTGTCAAGTTTGACCTGGCTGTTTGACTTTTATTTTAAATATTCAACAGGCATATCCACTGTTAAGTTAACTAATTGCAACAGAATACATTTTGTTACTTAAAATGGTCTTTTATATATAAAATATGTATGGTAAAAAATAGGCAAAACCTGATAAGGGAAAAAGTTTTCATTTGAAGAGTTTTAATTTCTTATGGGTTTTCTATAGACAAGGGACATAACTTGTAAAACATGTGCGGTTTTAGTCCTTTGCTATTTGAACAAAATGTAAAGCAAAGACACTAGAATTAATCAATGATAACTGTTTTCAAACACACATTTAATATTTCTGATTTCATTTTGAGTTGAATGATCAGTCTGTTTTAATTTGGTTGCAATTTATTTAATTTTTAGTCTGTCTTAATCCAATATTTTTAGTAAAGAAGAATTAACGGCAGAATACCGAGAGTAATGAGGTAGAAGTATAGAAAAGTTGTTTTTTAACCTGAGCTACACTTATTTTATTATTTGTGTGCATATTAAAAATATACCTGAGGTTAAAATTTTCACCATTCCCTTATTACCAAAGGCCATGTGAGCTTTTGCCATCACTTGGCGTCCGTCGTCGTCGTCCGTCCATAAACTTTTCACATTTTGACTATTTCCTCTGACACCACTAGAGCAATTTTAACCAAACTTTACAGGAATGATGTATGGAAGGTCCTTTACTTAGATTGCCAAAATTTTTTTGATCCGCCAAAAAACATGGCTGCCAGCGCAGAAGATAGTTTAACATTGGACCCTATGGGAAAAATGCATTTTTGACTATTTCCTCAGAAATGACTGAAGCAAATTTAACCAAACTTTACAGGAATGGTGTAAGGAAGGTCCTTTACTTAGATTGCCAAAATTATTCTGATCCATCAAAAAACATGGCCGCCAGCGCAGAAGATAGTTTAACATTGGACCCTATGGGAAAAGCATATATTTGCTATCTTCTTTGAAACCGCTGAGCCAATTTGAACCAAACTTTACAGGAATAATGTATGTAAGGTCATTTACTAAGATTGCCCAAATTTTTCTGATCCGCCAAAAAACATGGCCGCCAGGGCCAAACAAAGTTTAACATTAGGCCCTATGGGAAAACGCACATTTTGGCTATCTCCTCTGAAACGATTGAAGCGAATTCAATTAAACTTTACAGGAATGATGTATGGAAGGTCTTTTGCAAAGTTTGCCAAAATTTTTCTGATCCGCCTAAAAACATGGCCGCCAGCGCAGAAGATAGTTTAACATTGGACCCTATGGGAAAAACGAATTTTTAGCTATCTCCTCAGAAATGACTGAAGCAAATTTAACCAAACTTTACAGAAATAATGTATAGAAGGTCCTTTACTTAGATTGCCAAAATTTTTATGATCCGCCAAAAAACATGGCCGCCAGCGCAGAAGATAGTTTAACATTGGACCCTATGGGAAAAGCATATATATGCTATCTCTTCTGAAGCTAGTGAAGCAAATTGAATCAAACTTTAGAGGAATGATGTATAGAAGGTTCTTTACATAGTTTGCCAAAATTTTTCTGATTGGCCAAAAAAACATGGCTGCCAGCGCAAAAGATAGTTTAACATTGGACCCTATGGGAAAAACGCATTTTTGACTATGTCCTCAGAAATGACTGAAGTAAATTTAACAAAACTTCACAGGAATGATGTATAGAAGGTCCTTTACATAGATTGCCAAAATTTTTATGATCTGCCAAAAAACATGTCTGCCAGCGGAGAACATAGTTTCACATTTGACCCTATGGGAAAAGCATATATATGCTATCTCCTCTGAAGCTAGTGAAGCAAATTGAACCAAACTTTACAGGAATGATGTATAGAAGGTCCTTTACATAGATTGCCAACATTTTTCTGATCTGCCAAAAAACATGGCTGCCAGCGCAAAAGATAGTTTAACAAAGGACCCTATGGGAAAAACGCATTTTTGACTATGTCCTCAGAAATGACTAAAGCAAATTGAATCAAACTTTACAGGAATGAATAGAAGGTCCTTTACATAGATTGCCAAAATTTTTCTGATCTGCCATAAAACATGGCTGCCAGCGGAGAACATAGTTTCACATTGGACCCTATTGGAAAAGCATATATACAAATTTGCTTTAAAAGCATTTTAGTCAGGTGAGTGATACAGGCTCAGCCACACTGAGCCTCTGGTTTACATTCCATATCCATATTGCATTCAAAATTGTCTTAAATGATTCATTCTAAGTATAAACTTTCATCTGATTGTCTAGGTTCTTCTTCATATAGTAGCAGAGAATAGTCAAGTTTTGAAAACTTCTTAGTAAAAATTAGACTCATCGTGCAGAGTTATCTCCCCTTTTCTATAAAAAAAATGCTATTGATAAAAAAATGAAATTGTTAGATTTTTATGGTGAACAGTAACACTTTTATTAAAAGGATCACATGAAAATATTTTCCGATACAATTACTTTGAGGTTTGACAATATTTTTTCATAGATTTACTGGGGTATATGGTGAATATATAATTTGAACCAGCCATTATGGACCAGGTGAGCATTTCAGGCCTATGTTTGTTATACTTGTATATACATACATTAAAATATATGCATATTATAAGAATGGCATTTATAAGATTTAATATATATACTGAAATATTGTGTTTATAAGGCACAAATAATGTCCCCATACTGGATGGAAGTTAAAAATCTTGTGAACTATTTCAGGCTTAATGTATAGGGGCACATACTTTATGTTGTATCTCAAAATCACTAGGAATTATATTCCTTACAATTTGAATGACAAATGCATGTTATTAAACCATTAGGGAAACATCATCTTTATCTTAAAACAGGGTATCCTCAGTGTATTAAAATACCAACATGTCAATCCATGTCCAAACCACAATCCAAGGCAAAGTAAAAACCAACATACTAATCCATGTCCAAACCACAATCCAATGCAAAGGGAAAAAACCAACATACCAATCCATTTCCAAACCACAATCCAAGGCAAAGGGGAAAAACAACATACCAATCCATTTCCAAACCACAATCCAAGGCAAAGGGGAAAAAACAACATACCAATCAATGCCCAAACCACAATCTAAGTTAAAGCTAAGGTCTGTCCCGAGTCATTAGGCCCATCAGGCCGGAGCTTATCCCGGTTTCGGTGGCGTTAAGCAACTGAGAGTACAAGACTCTCCCCTGAATGGGACGCCGGTCCACCGCAGGGTTAACCCCCAGCCATTTGCTGGTACTCATTTATTTTTCAGCTGAGTGAACTGGAACAACGTGAAATTAAGTGTCTTGCTCAAGGACACAACACATCGCCCATCATCCATTTCCAAACCACAATCTAAGGTAAAGTAAAAACTTTGTAAACTGACAAATTAGGTTAAAACACGTGAACTTCCACCAGGGAAGTGAGGCCGGGTGCTCTGGAAGGGTAAGCTTAGCCAGCTACACCCGCCACATGTGTAATCATACTTAAGAATAGAAGGAGGACATCAAATATGACATAGGTAATTTTGGAGACGAGAGACATCATACTTAATCGGTGACGGCCATGCGTCAATAATTGATTTGTTAGCAGCTTGTTTCGTCGTATAAATGTCTCATATTGGGAACAAGCGCTACCATAGCGTATTAACTGCGAAACAAATACACCATAAGCAGGTACATTGCTGCATGAAAAAGGAAAGTTGACAATACGAAAATTTTCACGTTTTTCACAGCTTCAAATGTAGCCTTTCGTTGGCGTCATAATTGACGTATAAATCTAAATATGAAACAGAACTTGAAGAATCGGTAGTATCTGAATTCAAGCTCACTATAATAGATGACATTCACATAAATCTTCAAATTTACGATTATTGAGATGGAATATATATCTATGTGGACGATTAGGCGACAGTGTTATCCAGATTGCGGTTCTGTATAAATTCTGTTTCATACGAATAAAGAAAAAAAACGACAGGCAATGTTACACATTGTGTGTTGAAAAATTATATTACCATACAAAAAATGTTATCTATCAAAAACTCTAACATTTTGTTGGTGTTTTCCCCGAGTATAATTTTATTTGGAGTCCATATGTCGTATAGAGTACATTCTCCACTCCAGGGGTATTTTCCATTACGGGCGCTATCTTACCCGCGCACGTACAGTAGAGAACATTTGCCAATAACTATTCATGTATAATTGAGATGTAGGTGATTGATTAAAAGCTTAAGACGTTCATTTGGACATTTGTACCCGTTCAAATCATACCCAGACAGAAAAGCCACAACATCATGAGACCTTTTTTGGCAGGTTCTTTTGTTTAGCAGCTGATTTAAATAAAACGGTTTTGGATTCAAATGAAGTTTCTACTAAAAATTCGCAAGAAATGTCTATACTTTTATAAACTCGCAAAAACAGAATATAAGCGGTGTATCAGGATTACTCCCGTGAGTAAGCAAAGTACGTGTTTTATATTATTTTGCTCATATTGCAGTCTTTAGTACCAGTTTTAGAGGTTAAATACATAACTGTTAAAATGTGTGACTGAGCAATACAGATTATAATAGTGATACTTATATAAAATGAAGTAAAATTTACTTCAGCAATTTTCAAATTCCCCCCATAGTCCGGCCCCAATTATTTCTGGCAAAATTTTACAATATTTCTAGCAAGTATCAATAAAAAGTTTCAATAATAAGCTTAGATTGGCAAAATTACTCAGATAGATTTAAGTTAAGTAAAGGTTGTGTAACCGTGCGGCCAGCGACCAGAAATATTAATACCGGACTTCTTATCAGCTACTTGCTCGACTGAGCTTTAACCTATCTCATTTGCATATGAATTTGGGTCGCTGTGAGGGACGTGATGCCATGATCTTGGTGTTATATAGGTCGCTTGTACGTATAAACAAGACACGTGGTGTTTGTAGAGTTTTAAGTAATTTTTCTGTTGTTTAAGGTAAGACAAAAATTATTATGATTACTTTTAAATTTTTTTTGTCTAGATGCATTGATCACATCGAATAACACGCACACACACACCTGACACACACACACCTGACAAACGGCACACGTAGACATACACATTTATGAAATTATGCAAATGAAGTCAAATTATTTGTTAATTTTTAGAAATCTCTTCAAAAACCACTGGGCCAATTGAAACCTAATTTGGTGTGTTACCGGGTCCCTAGGTAGGGTAGATCAAAGATTGTAGCCTACAGAAATGATAGGGGCACACTAGGGGGAGGTGTATTCATACTAGTGAGGCAGGACCTGAATAGCAGTAGAAAAACCTGAATGTTGACTCGGGCCATATATTACCAGACAACAAACCCCAGGAAAATATACAGGTATAACAAAGCAAACTGTGATAACATCAACAAAGACATTATAAACAACACTTAACGAACTCAAAAATTTACGATCACAAAACTCTGGCATAGATGCTCTATGGAACAACGTAAAAACAACAATAGGCAAAAACATACCATCTTTAAGAGCAAAATCCAAAAAGGACCTACCTTGGGTAAACCATTAAAAAAACGTGTACCAAACCGTAAAAAGACAATACAAGCATGGGAAATAAACCCAAATAACTGGTAAAACTATCGGCAAGTACATCGAGAATGCAAACAAAAGCTCAGGAAAGCAGAATGGACATACATAAATCAAACAATAACGGGTTAAACAACAATAACAAAACCCTTCTGGAGTTATATGAAATTATGAACCAGTACCAACATCGGTGTATCGCCATTAAAAACGGAAACAAACGAATAAGTTACAGGACAGGGAAAGCTAAAGTGTTAATAGACCAGTTTAAATCAGTCTTCACAATCGACAAAAAAAAAAATAAAAGATAATACGCCACTCATAAAAATAGAAGCAAAAGGCATTGTAAAGATACTGAAAAATCTAAAGCCAAATAAAGCCTCCGAACCAGATGGTATACCAAACCGAATACTGAAAGAATGAGCAGAGGCAATAACATCAAGTCTAAAGATTATTTACCAACTATCCCTAGACTCTGGAGCTCTTCCAACTGACTGGCTGACAGCAAACAGCTCCAGCATATACAAAAAGGGGACAGACACGCAGCAGAAAACTACTGTCCCGTGTCAATGACATCAGTACCATGCAAGCTTCTAGAACATATAGTCCCGTGTGAATGACATCAGTACCATGCAAGCTACTACTGTCCCGTGTCAATGACATCAGTACCATGCAAGTTTCTAGAACATATAATATGCAAACACATGTTAAACCACATTGAAAACCATCAAGCACAAAACAAACTTAAACCACGGATTCAGATCTGGATATTTCCTGTGGGACGCAACTAGCTATAACCATTAATAACCTACTTGGATCACACGATACAGGCCAACAGGTGGACCTCGCCATACTCGACTTCTCAAAAACATTTGGTACTGTACCTCACAGAAAATTGCTACATAAAGTCGAACAATACGGTATAAGTAACAAAACTCTAGCTTGGCTTACGTCATTCCTCACCCAAAGGAAAATGAGAGTAGCACTAGAAGGAGAATTCTCCGAAGAAGTAACGGTGGTCTCTGGCGTCCCACAAGGTACAATCCTTGGACCATTACTCTTTCTATGCCATATCAACGACCTTCCAAACAAACTGAACGAATACAAAACAGAGCCATAAGATCCATCACGAAGGACTATAGAACAAAAGATAAAGGATTTATTTCAAAGAAGAAACAAGAACTTGAAATAGAAACCCTGAGCAACAGAAGAACACAACATCGTCTCGTTTTTATCTACAAAATACTGGAGGGGTTAGTGCCAGCGATTTCACCTGAAGATTACCTTTTTTAAAAGGTAAAAAAGAAACATTATATGAAAAAAAACTTTAAAGATTTTAAAACTACTAATACCATAAAAAATATGAAGTAAATAACAGCTACAGATTAGTAAAACATTAGACAAAAACAACAACTTGAAAATTCACTATTTGTAAAAACTAGAAGACTGGAATCAGTTACCAGACAGGATCGTCACATTAGACGACATTGACCGGTTGAACCCGGCAATACATGACTTCATGCGCCAGTACTAAGCGCTCTTCCTACCCAACTCAAATCATACCGGTATTGGTTTCTAGAATCTATACAGATTGTACAAGGCGACCTCGTACGATACTTAAGCTGACCCCGATACTATAAATAGCAAATTTATTAAAATGACCATTGTGGGTTCAATTTTCTACCCCGCATTTTCTTTAAATTTAAATTATAGGAAGTAGATACCTAGCCATTTTACATATATAATGTGTTTTTCTGAGAAATTTTTCATCTATATAATTTTACCAAATTATGCAAATGAGGTCAAATTTTAGCCAATTCTTTAAAAAATATTCTCAGAAACTATTGGGCCGATTGAAAGCAAATTTGGGGTGGAAGGTCCCTAGGTGGAGTAGATCAAATTTTTATCAGGTGACTTCGTACGGTATCCAAGATGACCACCGTTTACTATATCGATAGCAATATCACTAAAATCGCCATTGTGCATTCAATTGTCTATTGGTTTTTCAATTTGAAATATAGAAAGTAGATACCTGGCCATTTAACAGACATATATAGCAGGTTTTCTGAGAAATTTTCCATTGACTCAATTATAAAAAATTGTGCAAATGAGGTCAAATTTTGCCCATTTGGGTCTCTTATTTCTGTTGTTCAGGAATAAAAATGGAGTTACCTAAATCTAACGAAGATTACAGGGAGAAAGACTACTGGGACGAACGATATGTAATAGAAGAATGTTATGACTGGTTCTCCAATTACACAGCATTTAGACATTTAATTATAGACGATATAAAGGTTAATGATACAATTCTACACCTAGGTAAGTTTGAATATGACACAATTCTACACCTAGGTAAGTTTGAATATGACACAGTTCTACATCTAGGTAAGTTTGAATATGACACAATTCTACACCTAGGCAAGTTTTAATATGACACAATTCTACATCTAGGTAAGTTTGAATATGACACAATTTTACACCTAGGTAAGTTTGAAAATGACACAGTTCTACATCTAGGTAAGTTTGAATATGACACAATGCTACATCTAGGTAAGTTTGAATATGACACAATTCTACACCTAGGTAGGTTTGAATATGACACAATTCTACACCTAGGCAAGTTTTAATATGACACAATTCTACACCTAGGTAAGTTTGAATATGACAATTCTACACCTAGGTAAGTTTGAATATGACACAATTCTACACCTAGGTAAGTTTGAATATGACACAGTTCTACACCTAGGTAAGTTTGAATATGACACAATTCTACATCTAGGTAAGTTTGAATATGACACAATGCTGCATCTAGGTAAGTTTGAATATGACACAATTCTACACCTAGGTAAGTTTGAATATGACACAATTCTACATCTAGGTAAGTTTGAATATGACACAATTCTACATCTAGGTAAGTTTGAATATGACACAATGCTGCATCTAGGTAAGTTTGAATATGACACAATTCTACACCTAGGTAAGTTTGAATATGACACAATGCTGCATCTAGGTAAGTTTGAATATGATACAATTCTACATCTAGGTAAGTTTGAATATGACACAATTCTACACCTAGGTAAGTTTGAATATGACACAATTCTTCACCTAGGTAAGTTTGAATATGACACAGTTCTACACCTAGGTATGTTTGAATATGACACAATGCTACATCTAGGTAAGTTTGAATATGTCACAATTCTACACCTAGGTAAGTTAGAATATGACACAATTCTTCATCTAGGTAAGTTTGAATATGACACAATTCTACACCTAGGTAAGTTTGAATATGACACAATTCTACACCTAGGTAAGTTTGAATATGACACAATTCTACATCTAGGTAAGTTTGAATATGACACAATTTTACTCCTAGGTAAGTTTGAGTATGACACAATGCTACATCTAGGTAAGTTTGAATATGACACAATTCTACACCTAGGTAAGTTTGAATATGACACAATTTTACCCCTAGGTAAGTTTGAATATGACACAATTCTACACCTAGGTAAGTTTGAATATGACACAATTTTACACCTAGGTAAGTTTGAATATGACAATTCTACACCTAGGTAAGTTTGAATATGACACAATGCTACATCTAGGTAAGTTTGAATATGACACAATTCTACACCTAGGTAAGTTTGAATATGACACAATTCTACACCTAGGTAAGTTTGAATATGACCCAATTCTACACCTAGGTAAGTTTGAATATGACAATTCTACATCAAAACCTTTTTCATCTCTTTATGTTTAAACAGAAAACTGGATGGGAAAAAAACAAACCCTTGGAACTGCCTAACAGCAGCAACAGTCTAAACATAGCTGGCATTTTCAATTAACCACTTGACAACAGAATTCTTGGTAATGGGTTGGTTTTCAAAATTTAAAAAAAATCATCAAATTATGTGTATTTTAATACCAGTGTTTCTTAATTACACAAGATTAAAAAGAACCATGGAGTAATTCAATAATAGATGTGATAATAATAATAATAATAATAATAATAATAATAATAAAACAATAGATTGTTGTTCAATCACAATTAACACCATTGGCTAAGGAAGTACAATTTTGGTCCTCATTCAAATTAAAGTCCCAAAAGCAAAGAAAAAAGTTTGAAAACTGACAAATAATTAAGCTAAACATGTACAGAACTTGAATAACCAATTATATCTGTTTTTCAAGCTCACTCCGGTAAATGACATTCACGGTTTCCATTTTTAGAAATATTAAGAGATAAAATGTCATCTATATATCATTTGTATGTGAAGCTGAATGCTTCTTTCCCTTGTAAAGAAGTATCTACATGAATTCTGCTGCATAAATAAAAAAACAATGGTACATGGTTTGATACTCTTATCACATCTTGTGATTGTGTGTATCTGAACTGTTATCACATCTTGTAATTGTGTGTATCTGAACTGTTATCACATCTTGTGATTGTTTGCATCTAAACTGTTATCACATCTTGTAATTGTGTGTATCTGAACTGTTATCACATCTTGTGATTGTATATGAACCGTTATCACAATTTGTGATTGTTTGTATCTGAACTGTTATCACATCTTGTGATTGTTTGTATCTAAACTGTTATCACACCTTGTGATTATTTGTATCTGAACTGTTATCACATCTTGTGATTGTTTGTATCCGTTGTCAGATCTTGTGATTGTTGGTATCTGAACTATTATCACATCTTGTGATTGTTTGTATCTGAACTGTTATCACATCTTGTGATTGTTTGTATCTGAACTGTTATCACATCTTGTGATTGTTTGCATCTAAACTGTTATCACATCTTGTGATTGTTTGTCTCTGAACTGTTATCACATCTTGTGATTGTATATGAACCGTTATCACAATTTGTGATTGTTGGTATCTGAACTATTATCACATCTTGTGATTGTTTGTATCTGAACTGTTATCACATCTTGTGATTGTTTGTATCTGAACTGTTATCACATCTTGTGATTGTTTGTCTCTGAACTGTTATCACATCTTGTGATTGTTGGTATCTGAACTGTTATCACATCTTGTGATTGTTTGTATCTGAACTGTTATCACATCTTGTGATTGTTTGTATCCGTTATGACATCTTGTAATTGTTTGTATCCGTTATCAGATCTTGTGATTGTTGGTATCTGAACTGTTATCGCATCTTGTGATTGTTTGTATCTGAACTGTTATCACATCTTGTGATTGTTTGTATCTGAACTGTTATCACATCTTGTGATTGTTTGTCTCTGAACTGTTATCACATCTTGTGATTGTTGGTATCTGAACTGATATCACATCTTGTGATTGTTGGTATCTGAACTGTTATCACATCTTGTGATTGTTTGTATCTGAACTGTTATCACATCTTGTGATTGTTTGTATCCGTTATCAGATCTTGTGATTGTTGGTATCTGAACTGTTATCACATCTTGTGATTGTTTGTATCTGAACTGTTATCACATCTTGTGATTGTTTGTATCTGAACTGTTATCACATCTTGTGATTGTTTGTCTCTGAACTGTTATCACATCTTGTGATTGTTGGTATCTGAACTGTTATCACATCTTGTGATTGTTGGTATCTGAACTGTTATCACATCTTGTGATTGTTTATAACTGTTATCACATCTTGTGATTGTATCTGAACCTTTATCACAACTTGTGATTGTATCTGAACTGTTATCACATCTTGTGATTGTGTCTGAACAGTTTTCACATCTAGTGATTGTTTATATCTGTTATCACATCTTGTGATTGTTAGTATCTGAACTGTTATCACATCTTGTGATTGTTTTTAACTGTTATCACATCTTGTGATTGTTTATAACTGTTATCACATCTTGTGATTGTTTGTATCTGAACTGCTATCACATCTTGTGATTGTATCTGAACTGTTGTCACATCTTGTGATTGTATCTGAACTGTTATCACATCTTGTGATTGTTTGTCTTTGAACTGTTATCACATCTTGTGATTGTTTGTATCTGAACTGTTATCACATCTTGTGGTTATATCTTAACTGTTATCACATCTTGTGATTGTATCTGAACCGTTATCACATCTTGTGATTGTATCTGAACTGTTATCACATCTTGTGATTGTTTGTATCTGAACTGTTATCACATCTTGTGATTGTATCTGAACTGTTATCACATCTTGTGATTGTTTGTCTCTGGTTCATAGTTTGATTTGTTCTTGATGTTATATATAAATGATTCTTTGTTCAAAGTTGGTAAGACACAAGTTTATGAGCACTGGATTATTTATAATGAAAGAATAATCTAATTGGGTTTAAAGAAATTTATCCTGCATTGATTGAACCTTTGGTTATTGCCAAAAAGTACTGTCATTTGACTTTACACAAATAGCTAGGAAAGGCGGGGAAACATTTTAATGAGTTTAAATTTATATATACATTTGTTCTGTAATTTATGTGATTTTCAGGTTGTGGTAATAGCTCTCTTAGTGAATCCATGTACAGAGACGGATATCGTTATATAACTAACATGGACTACTCCTCTGTAGTGATTGATAAAATGAACAATAAATACCGCGATATCTGCCCGGAGATGAAGTGGCACGTAATGGATGTATTTGATATGTCATATGATCCTGGGAGTTTTGACATCGTTCTAGAAAAAGGAACATTGGATGCTTTGATGGTGCATGAAAAAGATCCTTGGAACATATCTGAGGAAACTGAACAAAATATAACACTTATACTAGATCAGGTTTGTAGCATACAATACATCATTACATGGTGCATGAAAAAGACCCTTGGAACATATCTGAGGAAACTGAACAAAATATAACACTTATACTAGATCAGGTTTATAGCATAAATTACATTTAGTCACTGTAGGACGAAACTAATTTTGATAAACTAAAATACAACATCAAAACAAATTTTCTAGAGTATAAAAGTCTTATAAATTCAATTAAAGAGTATATAAAAACACTTAAGATACACCCCAACAACATTAAACAATAAACCCGTTTATACCGTTTTCACTTAAAAATAATTTTTAAATCTAAAAAAGGCGCTAAAGACATGTACTTATGTTTAATTAAGACAAACAAAATACAGATGGAAATTAGAGTTTAACATTGGAGATAAAGAATGGAAAATTTACAATAGTATACCTTTTTATACAACCAAAAATACTTATCTCCAATGGTTTCAGTATAGAATAAATAATAACATTTTAGCAACAAATAGTTATCTGAAAAAAATTGGAATAAGACAGATGATAAATGTAAATTTTGTAACACATTTGCGGAAAATATAGTACATTTGTTTTGGGAGTGTCAACATGTTTATAATCTTTGGGAGAAATTAGAAAATTTATTTGAAAATATGGAATAAATTTAGAAATAATTCCTAAAACGGCTATTTTCGGTAACCCATACATTTCGGAAAAATTAAACCTTTAAACTTCATATTTATCCTAGTAAGAAATTATATACAACGCCAGATCAAATGATAGCAAATTAAATTTAACAGTTTAAAAACAAAATTGAACTATAATATAGCATTAGAAAGTATAAGATTAAGCAATTTGGAAAAATTGGAATTTTTGATAGGTTTTGGAAATATTTACAGTGTTCTAATTTAATTTTTTTTCACTATTTACATGTATTGAATAACCATGCAGAAAATCTGTATATTGTATATATTGTATTATGATTGTATATAACAATTATGTAGAACTATGATATTTCATGTTTGCTTTACAAAAATAAAAAAAAAAAAAAAAAAAATTTTGATAAATGTATCCCTGGTCATAGATAAATGTAGTCCCAGATCATAGATAATCGTGTAGTCCCAGGACCAAGACAAATGTAGTCACTGGTAAAAGATAAATGTAGTCCCAGGTCATGGATTAATGTAGTCCCTGGTCATAATGGAGTGCCAGCTCATAGATAACTGTAGTCCCACTTCAAAGATAAATGTAGTTCCAGGTCAAAGATAAATATAGTCCCTGGTCTTAGATAAATGTAGCCCCAGGTCATAGATAAATGTAGTCTCAGGTCAAAGATAAATATAGTCCCAAGTCACAGATAAATATAGTCCAAGTTCATAGATACATGTAGCCCCAGGTCAAAGATAAATATAGTTCTTTGTTATAGATAAATGTCGTCCCAGGTCATAGATAAATATAGTCCCAGGTCAAAGATAAACAGGACACAGATAAATGTAGCCCCAGTTCATAGATAATCGAGTCCCAGGTCATAGATAAATGTAGCCCCAGGTCAAAGATAAATATAGTCCCAGGTCAAAGATAAATGTAGTCCCTGGTCATAGATAAATGTAGTCCCTGGTCAAAGATGAATATAGTCCCAGGTCAAAGATAAATGTAGTCCCTGGTCAAAGATGAATATAGTCCCAGGTCAAAGATAAATATAGTCCCAGGTCAAAGATAAATATAGTCCCAGGTCAAAGATAAATGTAGTTCCTGGTCATAGATAAATGTAGTTCCTGGTTATAGATAAATGTAGTCTCAGGTCAAAGATAAATGTAGTTCCTGGTCATAGATGAATGTAGTTCCAGTTCATTGATAAATGTAGTCCCAGTTCATAGATAAATGTAGTCCAAGGTCATAGATAAATATAGTCCTAGGTCAAAGATAAATATAATCCTAGGTCAAAGATAAATGTAGTTCCTGGCTATAGATAAATGTAGTCCCTGGTCAAACATGAATATAGTCCCAGGTCAAAGATAAATATAGTCCCAGGTCAAAGATAAATGTAGTTCCTGGTTATAGATAAATTAGTCATTGGTCATAGATAAATGTAGTCCCTGGTCAAAGATAAATATAGTCCCAGGTCAAAGATAAATGTAGTTCCTGGTTATAGATAAATGTAGTCTCAGGTCATAGATAAATGTAATCCCAGGTCAAAGATAAATATAGTCCCAGGTTATAGACAAATGTAGTCCCAGGTCAAAGATAAATATAGTCCTAGGTCAAAGATAAATATAGTCCCTGGTCAAAGATAAATGTAGTTCCAGTTCATTGATAAATGTAGTCCCAGTTCATAGACAAATGTAGTCCCAGGTCATAGATAAATGTAGTCCCAGGTCAAAGATAAATATAGTCCTAGGTCAAAGATAAATATAATCCTAGGTCAAAGATAAATGTAGTTCCTGGATATAGATAAATGTAGTCCCTGGTCAAAGATAAATGTAGTTCCTGGTCATAGATGAATGTAGTTCCAGTTCATTGATAAATGTAGTCCCAGTTTATAGATAAATGTTGTCCCAGGTCATAAATAAATGTTGTTCCAGGTCAAAGATAAATATAGTCCCTGGTCTTAGATAAATGTAGTCCCTGGTCATAGATAAATATAGTCCCAGGTCATAGACAAATGTAGTCACTGGTAAAAGATCAATGTAGTCCCAGGTCATAGATAAATGTAGTCCCAGGTCATAGATAAATGTAGTCCCAGGTCATGGATTAATGTAGTCCCTGGTCATAATGGAGTGCCAGCTCATAGATAACTGTAGTCCCACGTCAAAGATAAATGTAGTTCCAGGTCAAAGATAAATATAGTCCCTGGTCTTAGATAAATGTAGCCCCAGGTCATAGATAAATGTAGTCTCCGGTCAAAGATAACTATAGTCCCAAGTCACAGATAAATATAGTCCAAGTTCATAGATACATGTAGCCCCAGGTCAAAGATTAATATATTCTTTGTTATAGATAAATGTCGTCCCAGGTCATAGATAAATATAGTCCCAGGTCAAAGATAAATATAGTTCCTGGTTATAGATAAATGTAGTCCCAGGTCATAGATAAATGTAGTCCCAGGTCCAAGATTAATGTAGTTTCTGGTCATAGATGAATGTAGTTCCAGTTCATTGATAAATGTAGTCCCAGTTCATAGATAAATGTAGTCCCAGGTCATAGATAAATGTAGTCCCTGGTCATAGATAAATGTAGTCCCAGGTCAAAGATAAATGTAGTTCCTGGATATAGATAAATGTTGTCCCAGGTCAAAGATAAATGTAGTTCCTGGTCATAGATGACTGTAGTTTCAGTTCATTGATAAATGTAGTCCCAGTTTATGGATAAATGTAGTCCTAGGTCATAGATAAATGTTGTTCCAGCTCATAGATAAATGTAGTCCCTGGTCAAAGATAAATATAGTCACTGGTTATAGATAAATGTAGCCCCAGGTCAAAGATAAGTCCCAAGTCAAAGATAAATGTAGTCCCAGGTCAAAGATAAATATAGTCCCAGGTCATAGATAAATGTAGTCCCAGGTCAAAGATAAATATAGTCCCTGGTCATAAATAAATGTAGTCCCAATAGTCCCTAGTTATAGATAAATGTAGTCCCAGTTCATAGATAAATATAGTTCCAAGTCATAGATAAATGTAGTCCCAGGTAAAAGATAAATGTAGTTACTGGTTATAGATAAATGTAGCCCTAGGTAAAAGATAAATGTAGTCCCAGGTCAAAGATAAATATAGTCCCAGGTCATAGATAAATGTAGTCCCTGGTCAAAGATAAATATAGTCCCAGGTCAAAGATAAATATAGTCCCAGGTTATAGACAAATGTAGTCCCAGGTCAAAGATAAATGTAGTCCCAGGTCATAGATAAATATAGTCCCTGGTCAAATATAAATGTAGTCCCAGGTCAAAGATAAATGTAGTCCCAGGTCATAGATAAATATAGTCCCTGGTCAAAGATAAATGTAGTCCCAGGTCAAAGATAAATATAGTCCCATGTCAAAGATAAATATAGTCCCAGGTTATAGACAAATGTAGTCCCAGGTCAAAGATAAATGTAGTCCCAGGTCGTAGATAAATATAGTCCCTGGTCAAAGATAAATGTAGTCCCAGGTCAAAGATAAATATAGTCCCATGTCAAAGATAAATATAGTCCCAGGTTATAGACAAATGTAGTCCCAGGTCAAAGATAAATGTAGTCCCAGGTCGTAGATAAATATAGTCCCTGGTCAAGATAAATGTAGTCGCAGGTCAAAGATAAATATAGTCCCAGGACAAAGATAAATATAGTCCCAGGTTATAGACAAATGTAGTCCCAGGTCAAAGGTAAATGTAGTCCCAGGTCATAGATAAATATAGTCCCAGGTCAAAGATAAATATAGTCCCCGGTTATAGACAAATGTAGTCCCAGGTCAAAGATAAATATAGTCCCAGGTCATAGATAAATATAGTCCCTGGTCAAAGATAAATGTAGTCCCAGGTCAAAGATAAATGTAGTCCCAGGTCAAAGATAAATGTAGTCCCAGGTCAAAGATAAATGTAGTCCCTGGTCATAGATAAATGTAGTTCCAGGTCAAAGATAAATATAGTCCCAGGTTATAGACAAATGTATTCCCAGGTCAAAGGTAAATGTAGTCCCAGGTCATAGATAAATATAGTCCCAGGTCAAAGATAAATATAGTCCCAGGTTATAGACAAATGTAGTCCCAGGTCAAAGATAAATGTAGTCCCAGGTCATAGATAAATATATTCCCTGATCAAAGATAAATGTAGTCCTAGGTCAAAGATAAATATAGTCCCAGGTCAAAGATAAATGTAGTCCCAGGTCAAAGATAAATGTAGTTCCAGGTCATAGATAAATGTAGCCCCTGGTCATAATGGAGTGCCAGGTCAAAGATAAATGTAGTTCCAGGTCATAGATAAATTTAGTCCCAGGTCAAAGATAAATATAGTCCCAGGTCATAGTTAAATGTAGCCCCTGGTCATAATGGAGTGCCAGGTCAAAGATAAATGTAGTTCCAGGTCATAGACAAATGTAGTCCCAGGTCAAAGATAAATGTAGTCCCAGGTCATAGATAAATATATTCCCTGATCAAAGATAAATGTAGTCCTAGGTCAAAGATTAATATAGTCCCAGGTCAAAGATAAATGTAGTCCCAGGTCAAAGATAAATGTAGTTCCAGGTCATAGATAAATGTAGCCCCTGGTCATAATGGAGTGCCAGGTCAAAGATAAATGTAGTTCCAGGTCATAGATAAATGTAGTCCCAGGTCAAAGATAAATATTGTCCGAGGTCAAAAATAGATATAGTTCCAGGTCAAAGATAAATATAGTCCCTGGTCATAAACAAATGTAGTCCCAGTTCATAGATAAATGTAGTGCTAGGTCATAGATAAATGTCGTCCCAGTTCATAGATAAATGTAGTGCTAGGTCATAGATAAATGTAGTCCCAGTTCATAGATAAATGTAGTCCCAGGTTATACATAAATATAGTTCTTTGTTATAGATAAATGTCGTCCAGGTCATAGATAAATATAGTCTTAGGTCAAAGATAAATGTAGTTCCTGGTTATAGATAAATGTAATCCCAGGTCATAGATAAATGTAGTCCCAGGTCCAAGATTAATGTAGTTTCTGGTCATAGATGAATGTAGTTCCAGTTCATTGATAAATGTAGTCCCAGTTCATAGATAAATGTAGTCCCAGGTCATAGATAAATGTAGTCCCAGGTCAAAGATAAATGTAGCTCCTGGATATAGATAAATCTTGTCCCAGGTCAAAGATAAATGTAGTCCCAGGTCAAAGATAAATGTAGCTCCTGGTTATAGATAATGTAATCCCAGGTCATAGATAAATGTAGTCCCAGGTCAAAGATAAATGTAGTTCCTGGTCATAGATGACTGTAATTTCAGTTCATTGATAAATGTAGTCCCAGTTTATAGATAAATGTAGTCCCAGGTCATAGATAAATGTTGTTCCAGCTCATAGATACATGTAGTCCCTGGTCAAAGATAAATATAGTCACTGGTTATAGATACATGTAGCCCCAGGTCAAAGATAAGTCCCAAGTCAAAGATAAATGTAGTCCCAGGTCAAAGATAAATATAGTCCCAGGTCAAAGATAAATATAGTCCTTGGTCATAAATAAATGTAGTCCCAATAGTCCCTAGTTATAGATAAATGTAGTCCCAGTTCATAGATAAATATAGTTCCAAGTCATAGATAAATGTAGTCCCAGGTAAAAGATAAATATAGTCCTTGGTCATAAATAAATGTAGTCCCAATAGTCCCTAGTTATAGATAAATGTAGTCCCAGTTCAGAGATAAATATAGTTCCAAGTCATAGATAAATGTAGTCCCAGGTCAAAGATAAATATAGTCCTTGGTCATAAATAAATGTAGTCCCAATAGTCCCTAGTTATAGATAAATGTAGTCCCGGTTCATAGATAAATATAGTTCCAAGTCATAGATAAATGTAGTCCCAGGTAAAAGATAAATGTAGTTACTGGTTATAGATAAATGTAGCCCTAGGTAAAAGATAAATGTAGTCCCAGGTCAAAGATAAATATAGTCCCAGGTCATAGATAAATGTAGTCCCAGGTCAAAGATAAATATAGTCCCAGGTCAAAGATAAATATAGTCCCAGGTTATAGACAAATGTAGTCCCAGGTCAAAGATAAATGTAGTCCCAGGTCATAGATAAATATAGTCCCTGGTCAAAGATAAATGTAGTCCCAGGTCAAAGATAAATGTAGTCCCAGGTCATAGATAAATGTAGTCCCAGGTCGTAGATAAATATAGTCCCTGGTCAAAGATAAATGTAGTCCCAGGTCAAAGATAAATATAGTCCCAGGTTATAGACAAATGTAGTCCCAGGTCAAAGATAAATGTAGTCCCAGGTCATAGATAAATATAGTCCCTGGTCAAAGATAAATGTAGTCCCAGGTTATAGACAAATATAGTCCCAGGTCATAGATAAATATAGTCCCTGGTCAAAGATAAATGTAGTCCCAGGTCATAGATAAATATAGTCCCTGGTCAAAGATAAATGTAGTCCGAGGTTATAGACAAATGTAGTCCCAGGTCAAAGGTAAATGTAGTCCTAGATCATAGATAAATGTAGTTCCAGGTCATAGATAAATGTAGTTCCAGGTCAAAAAAGATAAATTAGTCCCAGGTCATAGATAAATGTAGCCCCAGGTCAAAGATAAATTTAGTCCCAGGTCATAGATAAATGTTGTCCCTGGTCATAATGGAGTGCCAGGTCATAGATAAATGTAGTCCCTGGTCATAGATAAATATAGTCCCATGTCATAGTTAAATGTAGTTCCAGGTCATAGTTAAATGTAGTCCCTGGTCAAAGATAAATGTAGTCCCAGGTCAAAGATAAATGTAGTCCCTGGTCATAGATAAATGTAGTCCCTGGTCATAGATAAATGTAGTTCCAGGTCATAGATAAATGTAGCCCCAGGTCAAAGATAAATTTAGTCCCAGGTCATAGATAAATGTTGTCCCTGGTCATAATGGAGTGCCAGGTCATAGATAAATGTAGCCCCAGGTCAAAGATAAATTTAGTCCCATGTCATAGATAAATTTAGTCCAGGTCAAAGATAAATATAGTCCCATGTCATAGTTAAATGTAGTTCCAGGTCATAGTTAATGTAGTCCCTGGTCAAAGATAAATGTAGTCCCAGGTCAAAGATAAATGTAGTCCCTGGTCATAGATAAATGTAGTTCCAGGTCAAAGATAAATGTAGTTCCAGGTCATAGATAAATGTAGCCCCAGGTCAAAGATAAATTTAGTCCCAGGTCATAGATAAATGTTGTCTCTGGTCATAATGGAGTGCCAGGTCATAGATAAATGTAGTCCCTGGTCATAGATAAATGTAGTCCCAGGTCAAAGATAAATATTGTCCGAGGTCAAAAATAGATATAGTTCCAGGTCAAAGATAAATATAGTCCCTGGTCATAAACAAATGTAGTCCCAGTTCATAGATAAATGTAGTCCCAGGTTATAGATAAATGTAGTCTCAATTCATAGATAAATATAGTTCCAGGTCATAGATTATCGAGACCCAGCCATAGATAAATTTAGTACCAGGTCATAAATGTAGTTCCTGGCAATAGCCGCTATGACACCATGATAAATGTAGGCCAGGTCATAGTTAATGGTAGCTCCAATGACCCATGACAAATGTAATTACTGGTCATAGATAAATATGGCCCTTGACCCTTGTTTTGGGACATGTTAAAAAAAGCACTTGAACATGAACAAACGTAAATAGACACAATGCAGTAGAGATGATAAAACAGCAGGTGTGTTTTGAAACGAAATAATGTCATTGATGAATTGGTTTCATTTGCAAAAGAAAGTTGAGTTTTAGTCATACAATAGTCATTTTAATTATCCGTATAAGAAATGGACAGTTTCAACATTTTAAACTTTATTTTTAGGTCAGCAGAATTCTAAAAAGTGGTGGGAAGTTTATATCGGTGTCGTTTGCTCAACCTCATTTCAGAAGACCCTTATATGCTAGACAAAGGTTTAATTGGTCCTACTGTCAAAAAGAATACGGTGTATCGTTTCACTTTTTCTATTACATGATGGTCAAGGGTGAACAGTTGACTGATAAACAGATGCTTGAAGAGGAAGAAAAACTTCAGAAAAAATTAAATAAATCTACAGAAAACACCCTGATCTTTCTAGAGGAGGACACTACCGATGATTATCTGTCAAATGTTGACATACATATATTTAGGTAGTGTATAAAACATAAATACTCGTAGAGTTGCTATTTGTACAAACGTCCTATATCAGTGAGAATCGTGTGCTCTCCCTTACTCCACGACACGGGAATGGTACTTATAGCTCACCGATATAGCTATGGATTACAGGTCGAGTGTTTAGAGACGGACATGACTTAATCTGGCATTGGTTACACAATGTAAATGATACAAAATGTACCAGATTTGTTAAATATAGTCATACATGAATTCTACTGTTTAATATTAAGAAGTATGGACCATATGATATTTATATGATGTAAGTACATGTAATTAACTTTAAGTGGTGTTTTAGAGTTGGCTCGGTTTTATTGGTTCTCTTCAAAACATCCGAAAAAGCAGAGTAGTGGCATTGTCAATCTGATTGTAATTTTAAAAAGTTGATGTAGAAAGAGAGGTGTTATAATAAACCATAAACATTTTTTTAGCTATGGAAAGAAAGAAGCTTTAGCCTAATAAAAATATTGTAGCTTGTATATATAGGGATATGAACTTCAAGGTCGAGGTAATTTTTACGTAACTAATGTAAACTATCGCCTTATACTTTATCTAAATATCATTTTATTGTTTTTGGTTTCATATACAAAGTGAATAGGCGACTACGTATTCCTTTCACACCACCCCCCCCCCACCCCTCCCTCCGAATCACAATGTTTCGCTATATCTCAGCAAAAATTTGGAATGAGCTGCAATACCAAATCTAAAGAACTAGTGTTGTGTGAAAAAGTATGGCACTGATGTTCCCTTGTTATTCATATTACTTGTTAAAAAACTTTGTAATATCCAGTTGTTTGGTTCCGTTTTTATTTGTATTAAACTGTTCAGTTTTTTTATACGGTCTAGATGCTAGTGTATTTCTGCTTTATGATGTCATTTATTTTATCATGTTTTATAAGCCCTCTTGTGCTGTTAGCGTTTGTCATAACTTTTGTATAGGCAAACAACATTGACCTGCCCGCTTGACCCTAAATCTAAATATTTAATATAGATGAGTACGTTTAAGTTGATTATTTCGTCCACATACTGAGAATACTAATCATGTCCATTGCATATAATATATAATAATTTACGAATCCAATCTTAACACTACCCATGTATTGCATGGAGCCTCCTACAAGTCAAACGGACAGGTCAATATTGTTTGTCCATACTTGTATGTGTTTATGTTTATTGTTAATGTAATGTCGTGCTCATTTAAATTCTTCGTGATGTATAATGTAATTGAACTTTAATTCATTTGTTTATTGTAAGCTCAATCTTATTGTATAAGTGTCTTGTATTTGTATATGTATTATATCTATAATTTGTTTACTTTCAAAAACAATATACCAATCCATGTCCAAAACACAATCTTAAAGCAATGTAAAAACAATATACCAATCCATGTCCAAAACACAGTCTTAAAGCAATGTAAAAACAATATACCAATCCTGTCCAAAACACAGTCTTAAAGCAATGTAAAAACAATATACCAATCCATGTCCAAACACAGTCTTAAAGCAATGTAAAAAATATACCAATCCATGTCCAAAACACAGTCTTAAAGCAATGTAAAACAATATACCAATCCATGTCCAAAACACAGTCTTAAAGCAATGTTAAAACAATATACCAATCCATGTCCAAAACACAGTCTTAAGCATGTTAAAACATATACCAATCCATGTCCAAAACACAGTCTTAAAGCAATGTTAAAACAATATACCAATCCATGTCCAAAACACATCTTAAAGCAATGTTAAAACATATACCAATCCATGTCCAAACACAATCTTAAAGCAATGTAAAAACAATATACCAATCCATGTCCAAAACACAGTCTTAAAGCAATGTAAAACAATATACCATCCATGTCCAAACACAATCTTAAAGCAATGTTAAAACAATATACCAATCCATGTCCAAAACACAATCTTAAAGCAATGTAAAACAATATACCAATCCATGTCCAACACAGTCTTAAAGCAATGTTAAAACAATATATCAATCCATGTCCAAAAACACAGTCTTAAAGCAATGTTAAAACAATATATCAATCCATGTCCAAACACAGTCTTAAAGCAATGTTAAAACAATATACCAATCCATGTCCAAAAACACTATCTTAAAGCAATGTTAAAACAATATACCAATCCATGTCCAAAAACACAGTCTTAAGCAATGTTAAAACATATATCAACAATCCATGTCCAAAACACAGTCTTAAAGCATGTAAAAACATATACCAATCCATGTCCAAAAACACGTCTTAGCAATGTAAAAACAATATACCAATCCTGTCCAAAACACAGTCTTAAAGCAATGTTAAAACAATATACCAATCCATGTCCAAAAAAACAGTCTTAAAGCAATGTTAAAACAATATACCAATCCATGTCCAAAACACAATCTTAAAGCAATGTAAAAACAATATACCAATCATGTCAAACAACGTCTTAAAGCAATGTAAAACAATATACCAATCCATGTCCAAAACACAGTCTTAAAGCAATGTAAAACAATATACCAATCCATGTCCAAAAACACAATCTTAAAGCAATGTAAAACAATATACCAATCCATGTCCCAACACAGTCTTAAAGCAATGTAAAAACAATATACCAATCCATGTCCAAAACACAGTCTTAAAGCAATGTAAGACAATATACCAATCCATGTCCAAAACACAGTCTTAAAGCAATGTTAAACAATATACCAATCCATGTCCAAAACACAATCTTAAAGCAATGTAAAAACAATATACCAATCCATGTCCAAAACAGTCTTAAAGCAATGTTAAAACAATATACCAATCCATGTCCAAAAACACAATCTTAAAGCAATGTAAAAACAATATACCAATCCATGTCCAAAACACAGTCTTAAAGCAATGTAAAAACAATATACCAATCCATGTCCAAAACACATCTTAAGCAATGTTAAACATATACCAATCCATGTCCAAAACACAGTCTTAAAGCAATGTTAAAACAATATACCAATCCATGTCCAAAAACCAATCTTAAAGCAATGTAAAACAATATACCATCCATGTCCAAAACACAGTCTTAAAGCAATGTAAAAACAATATACCAATCCATGTCCAAAACACAGTCTTAAAGCAATGTAAAAACAATATACCAATCCATGTCCAAAACACAGTCTTAAAGCAATGTAAAAACAATATACCAATCCATGTCCAAACACAGTACTTAAGCAATGTTAAAACAATATACCAATCCATGTCCAAAACACAGTCTAAGCAATGTAAAAACATATACCATCCATGTCCAAAACACAGTCTTAAAGCAATGTTAAACATATACCAATCCATGTCAAAACACAGTCTTAAAGCAATGTTAAACAATTACCAATCCATGTCCAAACACAGTCTTAAAGCAATGTAAAAACAATATACCAATCCATGTCCAAACACAATCTTAAAGCAATGTAAAAACAATATATACCAATCCATGTCTAAAACACAGTCTTAAAGCAATGTTAAAACAATATACCAATCCATGTCCAAAAAACCTATCTTAAAGCAATGTAAAAACAATATACCAATCCATGTCCAAACACAGTCTTAAAGCAATGTAAAAAAAATATACCAATCCATGTCCAAAACACAGTCTTAAAGCAATGTAAAACAATATACCAATCCATGTCCAAAACACTTTCTTAAAGCAATGTAAAAACAATATACCAATCCATGTCCAAACACAGTCTTAAAGCAATGTAAAACAATATACCAATCCATGTCCAAACCAGTCTTAAAGCAATGTTAAAACAATATACCAATCCATGTCCAAAACACAATCTTAAAGCAATGTTAAAACAATACCAATCCATGTCCAAAACACAATCTTAAAGCAATGTTAAAACATATACCAATCCATGTCCAAAACACAATCTTAAAGCAATGTTAAAACAATATACCAATCCATGTCCCAAACCACAATCTTAAAGCAATGTAAAAACAATATACCAATCCATGTCCAAAACACAGTCTTAAAGCATGTAAAAACAATATACCAATCCATGTCCAAAACACAGTCTTAAAGCAATGTAAAACAATATACCAATCCATGTCCAAAAACAGTCTTAAAGCAATGTAAAAACAATATACCAATCCATGTCCAAAACACGTCTTAAAGCAATGTAAAAACAATATACCAATCCATGTCCAAAACACAATCTTAAAGCAATGTAAAAACAATATACCAATCCATGTCCAAAACACAGTCTTAAAGCAATGTAAAACAATATACCAATCCATGTCCCAAACACAGTCTTAAAGCAATGTTAAACAATATACCAATCCATGTCCAAAACACAATCTTAAAGCAATGTAAAAACAATATACCAATCCATGTCCAAAAACACAGTCTTAAAGCAATGTAAAAACAATATACCAATACATGTCCAAAACATCTTAAAGCAATGTTAAACAATATACCAATCCATGTCCAAAACACAGTCTTAAGCAATGTTAAAACAATATACCATCCATGTCCCAAAACACAATCTTAAAGCAATGTAAAAAATATACCAATCCATGTCAAACACACATCTTAAAGCAATGTAAAACAATATACCAATCCATGTCCAAAACACAGTCTTAAAGCAATGTTAAAACAATATATCAATCCATGTCCAAACACAGTCTTAAAGCAATGTTAAAACAATATACCAATCCATGTCCAAAACACAATCTTTAAAGCAATGTTAAAACAATATACCAATCCATGTCCAAAACACAATCTTAAAGCAATGTAAAACGAATATACCAATCCATGTCCAAACAGTCTTAAAGCAATGTTAAACAATATACCAATCATGTCCAAAACACAGTCTTAAAGCAATGTTAAAAACAATATATCATCCATGTCCAAACACAATCTTAAGCAATGTAAAAACAATATACCAATCCATGTCCAAAACACAATCTTAAAGCAATGTAAAAACAATATACCAATCCATGTCCAAACACAGTCTTAAAGCAATGTTAAAACAATATACCAATCCATGTCCAAAACAGTCTTAAAGCAATGTAAAAACAATATACCAATCCATGTCCAAAACACAGTCTTAAGCATGTAAAAACAATATACCAATCCATGTCCAAAACACAGTCTTAAAGCAATGTAAAAACAATATACCAATCCATGCCAAAACACGTCTTAAAGCAATGTAAAAACAATATACCAATCCATGTCCAAAACACAGTCTTAAAGCAATGTTAAAACAATACCAATCCATGTCCAAAACACAGTCTTAAAGCAATGTTAAACAATATACCAATCCATGTCCAAAACACAGTCTTAAAGCAATGTTAAACAATATACCAATCCATGTCCAAAACACAATCTTAAAGCAATGTAAAAACATATACCAATCCATGTCCAAAACACAGTCTTAAAGCAATGTAAAAACATATACCCAATCCATGTCCAAAAACACAGTCTTAAAGCAATGTAAAAACAATATACCAATCCATGTCCAAAACACAGTCTTAAAGCAATGTAAAAACCAATATACCAATCCATGTCCAAAACACAGTCTTAAAGCAATGTAAAAACAATATACCATCCATGTCCAAAACACAATCTTAAAGCAATGTAAAAACAATATACCAATCCATGTCCAAAACCAGTCTTAAAGCAATGTAACAACAATATACCAATCCATGTCCAACACACAGTCTTAAAGCAATGTTAAAACAATATACCAATCCATGTCCAAACACCATCTTAAAGCAATGTAAAAACAATACCAATCCATGTCCAAAAACACAGTCTTAAAGCAATGTAAAAACAATATACCAATACATGTCCAAAAACAATCTTAAAGCAATGTTAAACAATATACCAATCCATGTCCAAACACAGTCTTAAAGCAATGTTTAAAACAATATACCAATCCATGTCCAAAACCAGTCTTAAAGCAATGTTAAAACAATATACCATCCATGTCCAAAACACAATCTTAAAGCAAGTTTAAAACAATATACCAATCCATGTCCAAAACACAATCACAATCTAAAGCAATGTTAAAACATATACCAATCCATGTCCAAAACACAGTCTTAAAGCAATGTTAAAACAATATACCAATCCATGTCCAAAAACACAGTCTTAAAGCAATGTTAAAACATATATCAATCCATGTCCAAAACACAATCTTAAAGCAATGTAAAAACAATATACCAATCCATGTCCCAAAACACCAATCTTAAGCAATGTAAAAAAATATACCAATCCATGTCCAAAACCAGTCTTAAAGCAATGTTAAAACAATACCAATCCATGTCCAAAACACAGTCTTAAAGCAATGTAAAAACAATATACCAATCCATGTCCAAAACACAATCTTAAAGCAATGTAAAAATAATATACCAATCCATGTCCAAAACACAATCTTAAAGCAATGTAAAAACAATATACCAATCCATGTCCAAAACACAGTCTTAAAGCAATGTAAAAACAATATACCAATCCATGTCCAAAACACAATCTTAAAGCAATGTTAAAACAATATACCAATCCATGTCCAAAACACAGTCTTAAAGCAATGTAAAAACAATATACCAATCCATGTCCAAAACACAATCTTAAAGCAATGTAAAAACAATATACCAATCCATGTCCAAAACACAGTCTTAAAGCAATGTAAAAACAATATACCAATCCATGTCCAAAACACAGTCTTAAAGCAATGTTAAAACAATATACCAATCCATGTCCAAAACACAGTCTTAAAGCAATGTTAAACAATATACCAATCCATGTCAAAACACAATCTTAAAGCAATGTAAAAACAATATACCAATCCATGTCGAAAAACACAATCTTAAAGCAATGTTAAAACAATATACCAATCATGTCGAAAAACACAATCTTAAAGCAATGTAAAACAATATACCAATCCATGTCCAAAACACAATCTTAAAGCAATGTTAAAACAATATACCAATCCATGTCCAAAAACACAATCTTAAAGCAATGTTAAAACAATATACCAATCCATGTCCAAAACACAATCTTAAAGCAATGTAAAACAATATACCAATCCATGTCCAAAACACAATCTTAAAGCAATGTAAAAACAATATACCAATCCATGTCCAAAAACACAATCTTAAAGCAATGTTAAAACAATATACCAATCCATGTCCAAAACACAGTCTTAAAGCAATGTAAAACAATATACCAATCCATGTCCAAAACACAATCTTAAAGCAATGTAAAAACAATATACCAATCCATGTCCAAAACACAGTCTTAAAGCAATGTAAAACAATATACCAATCCATGTCCAAAACACAGTCTTAAAGCAATGTTAAAACAATATACCAATCCATGTCCAAAACACAGTCTTAAAGCAATGTTAAAACAATATACCAATCCATGTCCAAAACACAGTCTTAAAGCAATGTTAAAACAATATACCAATCCATGTCCAAAACACAGTCTTAAAGCAATGTAAAAACAATATACCAATCCATGTCCAAAACACAATCTTAAAGCAATGTTAAAACAATATACCAATCCATGTCAAAACACAATCTTAAAGCAATGTTAAACAATATACCAATCCATGTCGAAAAACACAATCTTAAAGCAATGTTAAAACAATATACCAATCCATGTCCAAAACACAATCTTAAAGCAATGTTAAAACAATATACCAATCCATGTCGAAAAACACAATCTTAAAGCAATGTTAAAACAATATACCAATCCATGTCGAAAAACACAATCTTAAAGCAATGTTAAAACAATATACCAATCCATGTCCAAAACACAATCTTAAAGCAATGTAAAACAATATACCAATCCATGTCCAAAACACAGTCTTAAAGCAATGTTAAAACAATATACCAATCCATGTCGAAAACACAATCTTAAAGCAATGTAAAACAATATACCAATCCATGTCCAAAACACAGTCTTAAAGCAATGTTAAAACAATATACCAATCCATGTCGAAAAACACAATCTTAAAGCAATGTTAAAACAATATACCAATCCATGTCCAAAACACAATCTTAAAGCAATGTAAAACAATATACCAATCCATGTCGAAAAACACAATCTTAAAGCAATGTTAAAACAATATACCAATCCATGTCCAAAACACAATCTTAAAGCAATGTAAAAACAATATACCAATCCATGTCCAAAACACAATCTTAAAGCAATGTTAAAACAATATACCAATCCATGTCGAAAAACACAATCTTAAAGCAATGTTAAAACAATATACCAATCCATGTCCAAAACACAATCTTAAAGCAATGTAAAAACAATATACCAATCCATGTCCAAAACACAATCTTAAAGCAATGTTAAAACAATATACCAATCCATGTCCGAAAAACACAATCTTAAAGCAATGTTAAAACAATATACCAATCCATGTCCAAAACACAGTCTTAAAGCAATGTAAAGACAATATACCAATCCATGTCCAAAACACAGTCTTAAAGCAATGTTAAAACAATATACCAATCCATGCAAAAACACAATCTTAAAGCAATGTTAAAACAATATACCAATCCATGTCGAAAAACACAATCTTAAAGCAATGTTAAAACAATATACCAATCCATGTCCAAAAACACAATCTTAAAGCAATGTTAAAACAATATACCAATCCATGTCGAAAAACACAATCTTAAAGCAATGTTAAAACAATATATCAATCCATGTCCAAAACACAATCTTAAAGCAATGTTAAAACAATATACCAATCCATGTCCAAAACACAATCTTAAAGCAATGTAAAAACAATATACCAATCCATGTCCAAAACACAGTCTTAAAGCAATGTAAAAACAATATACCAATCCATGTCCAAAAACACAATCTTAAAGCAATGTTAAAACAATATACCAATCCATGTCCAAAAACACAATCTTAAAGCAATGTTAAAACAATATACCAATCCATGTCCAAAACACAGTCTTAAAGCAATGTAAAACAATATACCAATCCATGTCCAAAAACACAATCTTAAAGCAATTAAAACAATATACCAATCCATGTCCAAAAACACAATCTTAAAGCAATGTTAAAACAATATACCAATCCATGCCCAAAACACAGTCTTAAAGCAATGTTAAAACAATATACCAATCCATGTCCAAAACACACAGTCTTAAAGCAATGTTAAAACAATATACCAATCCATGTCCAAAACACAGTCTTAAAGCAATGTTAAAACAATATACCAATCCATGTCCAAAACACAGTCTTAAAGCAATGTTAAAAAATATACCAATCCATGCCCAAAACACGTCTTAAAGCAATGTTAAAACAATATACCAATCCATGTCCAAAACACAGTCCTTAAAGCAATGTTAAAACAATATACCAATCCATGTCCAAAACACAGTCTTAAAGCAATGTTAAAACAATATACCAATCCATGCCCAAAACACAGTCTTAAAGCAATGTTAAAACAATATACCAATCCATGTCCAAAACACAGTCTTAAAGCAATGTAAAAACAATATACCAATCCATGTCCAAAACACAGTCTTAAAGCAATGTAAAACAATATACCAATCCATGTCCAAAACACAGTCTTAAAGCAATGTAAAACAATATACCAATCCATGTCGAAAAACACAATCTTAAAGCAATGTTAAAACAATATACCAATCCATGTCGAAAAACACAATCTTAAAGCAATGTTAAAACAATATACCAATCCATGTCCAAAACACAGTCTTAAAGCAATGTTAAAACAATATACCAATCCATGTCCAAAAACACTATCTTAAAGCAATGTAAAAACAATATACCAATCCATGTCCAAAACACAGTCTTAAAGCAATGTTAAAACAATATACCAATCCATGTCCAAAAACACAATCTTAAAGCAATGTTAAAACAATATACCAATCCATGTCCAAAACACAATCTTAAAGCAATGTTAAAACAATATACCAATCCATGTCCAAAACACAATCTTAAAGCAATGTAAAAACAATATACCAATCCATGTCCAAAACACAGTCTTAAAGCAATGTAAAAACAATATACCAATCCATGTCCAAAACACAATCTTAAAGCAATGTTAAAACAATATACCAATCCATGTCCAAAACACAATCTTAAAGCAATGTTAAAACAATATACCAATCCATGTCCAAAACACAGTCTTAAAGCAATGTTAAAACAATATACCAATCCATGTCCAAAACACAGTCTTAAAGCAATGTTAAAACAATATATCAATCCATGTCCAAAACACAGTCTTAAAGCAATGTTAAAACAATATCAATCCATGTCCAAAACACAGTCTTAAAGCAATGTTAAAACAATATATCAATCCATGTCCAAAAACACAATCTTAAAGCAATGTTAAAACAATATACCAATCCATGTCCAAAAACACAATCGTAAAGCAATGTAAAAACAATATACCAATCCATGTCCAAAACACAGTCTTAAAGCAATGTTAAAACAATATATCAATCCATGTCCAAAACACAATCTTAAAGCAATGTAAAAACAATATACCAATCCATGTCCAAAACACAGTCTTAAAGCAATGTTAAAACAATATATCAATCCATGTCCAAAACACAATCTTAAAGCAATGTAAAAACAATATACCAATCCATGTCCAAAACACAGTCTTAAAGCAATGTAAAAACAATATACCAATCCATGTCCAAAACACAGTCTTAAAGCAATGTTAAAACAATATATCAATCCATGTCCAAAACACAGTCTTAAAGCAATGTAAAAACAATATACCAATCCATGTCCAAAACACAGTCTTAAAGCAATGTTAAAACAATATATCAATCCATGTCCAAAAACACAGTCTTAAAGCAATGTTAAAACAATATATCAATCCATGTCCAAAAACACAGTCTTAAAGCAATGTTAAAACAATATATCAATCCATGTCCAAAAACACAGTCTTAAAGCAATGTTAAAACAATATACCAATCCATGTCCAAAAACACAATCTTAAAGCAATGTAAAAACAATATACCAATCCATGTCCAAAACACAGTCTTAAAGCAATGTTAAAACAATATATCAATCCATGTCCAAAAACACAGTCTTAAAGCAATGTTAAAACAATATACCAATCCATGTCCAAAAACACAATCTTAAAGCAATTAAAAACAATATACCAATCCATGTCCAAAACACAGTCTTAAAGCAATGTTAAAACAATATATCAATCCATGTCCAAAAACACAGTCTTAAAGCAATGTTAAAACAATATACCAATCCATGTCCAAAAACACAATCTTAAAGCAATGTTAAAACAATATACCAATCCATGTCCAAAAACACAATCTTAAAGCAATGTAAAAACAATATACCAATCCATGTCCAAAACACAGTCTTAAAGCAATGTTAAAACAATATATCAATCCATGTCCAAAACACAGTCTTAAAGCAATGTAAAAACAATATACCAATCCATGTCCAAAAACACAATCTTAAAGCAATGTAAAACAATATACCAATCCATGTCCAAAACACAGTCTTAAAGCAATGTAAAAACAATATACCAATACATGTCCAAAACACAATCTTAAAGCAATGTAAAAACAATATACCAATCCATGTCCAAAACACAATCTTAAAGCAATGTAAAAACAATATATCAATCCATGTCCAAAACACAATCTTAAAGCAATGTAAAAACAATATACCAATCCATGTCCAAAACACAGTCTTAAAGCAATGTTAAAACAATATACCAATCCATGTCCAAAACACAATCTTAAAGCAATGTAAAAACAATATACCAATCCATGTCCAAAACACAGTCTTAAAGCAATGTTAAAACAATATACCAATCCATGTCCAAAACACAGTCTTAAAGCAATGTTAAAACAATATACCAATCCATGTCCAAAAACACAGTCTTAAAGCAATGTTAAAACAATATACCAATCGATGTCCAAAACACAGTCTTAAAGCAATGTTAAAACAATATACCAATCCATGTCCAAAAACACAGTCTTAAAGCAATGTTAAAACAATATACCAATCCATGTCCAAAACACAGTCTTAAAGCAATGTTAAAACAATATACCAATCCATGTCCAAAACACAGTCTTAAAGCAATGTTAAAACAATATACCAATCCATGTCCAAAACACAGTCTTAAAGCAATGTTAAAACAATATACCAATCCATGTCCAAAACACAATCTTAAAGCAATGTTAAAACAATATACCAATCCATGTCCAAAACACAGTCTTAAAGCAATGTTAAAACAATATACCAATCCATGTCCAAAACACAGTCTTAAAGCAATGTTAAAACAATATACCAATCCATGTCCAAAACACAGTCTTAAAGCAATGTTAAAACAATATACCAATCCATGTCCAAAACACAGTCTTAAAGCAATGTTAAAACAATATACCAATCCATGTCCAAAACACAGTCTTAAAGCAATGTTAAAACAATATACCAATCCATGTCCAAAAACACAGTCTTAAAGCAATGTTAAAACAATATACCAATCCATGTCCAAAACACAGTCTTAAAGCAATGTTAAAACAATATACCAATCCATGTCCAAAACACAGTCTTAAAGCAATGTTAAAACAATATACCAATCCATGTCCAAAACACAATCTTAAAGCAATGTAAAAACAATATACCAATACATGTCCAAAACACAATCTTAAAGCAATGTAAAAACAATATACCAATCCATGTCCAAAACACAATCTTAAAGCAATGTAAAAACAATATACCAATACATGTCCAAAACACAATCTTAAAGCAATGTAAAAACAATATACCAATCCATGTCCAAAACACAATCTTAAAGCAATGTAAAAACAATATATCAATCCATGTCCAAAACACAGTCTTAAAGCAATGTAAAAACAATATACCAATCCATGTCCAAAACACAGTCTTAAAGCAATGTAAAAACAATATACCAATCCATGTCCAAAACACAGTCTTAAAGCAATGTAAAAACAATATATCAATCCATGTCCAAAACACAATCTTAAAGCAATGTAAAAACAATATACCAATACATGTCCAAAACACAGTCTTAAAGCAATGTAAAAACAATATATCAATCCATGTCCAAAAACACAGTCTTAAAGCAATGTTAAAACAATATACCAATCCATGTCCAAAACACAATCTTAAAGCAATGTAAAAACAATATACCAATCCATGTCCAAAACACAATCTTAAAGCAATGTAAAAACAATATACCAATCCATGTCCAAAACACAATCTTAAAGCATGTAAAAAACAATATACCAATCCATGTCCAAAACACAATCTTAAAGCAATGTAAAACAATATACCAATCCATGTCCAAAACACAATCTTAAAGCAATGTAAAAACAATATACCAATCCATGTCCAAAACACAATCTTAAAGCAATGTAAAAACAATATACCAATCCATGTCCAAAACACAATCTTAAAGCAATGTAAAAACAATATACCAATCCATGTCCAAAACACAGTCTTAAAGCAATGTTAAAACAATATATCAATCCATGTCCAAAACACAGTCTTAAAGCAATGTTAAAACAATATACCAATCCATGTCCAAAAAACACTATCTTAAAGCAATGTAAAAACAATATACCAATCCATGTCCAAAACACAGTCTTAAAGCAATGTAAAAACAATATACCAATCCATGTCCAAAACACAGTCTTAAAGCAATGTAAAAACAATATACCAATACATGTCCAAAACACAATCTTAAAGCAATGTAAAAACAATATACCAATCCATGTCCAAAACACAATCTTAAAGCAATGTAAAAACAATATACCAATCCATGTCCAAAACACAATCTTAAAGCAATGTAAAAACAATATACCAATCCATGTCCAAAACACAGTCTTAAAGCAATGTAAAAACAATATACCAATACATGTCCAAAACACAATCTTAAAGCAATGTAAAAACAATATACCAATCCATGTCCAAAACACAGTCTTAAAGCAATGTAAAAACAATATACCAATCCATGTCCAAAACACAATCTTAAAGCAATGTAAAAACAATATACCAATCCATGTCCAAAACACAATCTTAAAGCAATGTAAAAAAATATACCAATCCATGTCCAAAACACAATCTTAAAGCAATGTAAAAACAATATACCAATCCATGTCCAAAACACAATCTTAAAGCAATGTAAAAACAATATACCAATCCATGTCCAAAACACAGTCTTAAAGCAATGTAAAAACAATATACCAATACATGTCCAAACACAATCTTAAAGCAATGTTAAAACAATATACCAATCCATGTCCAAAACACAGTCTTAAAGCAATGTAAAAACAATATACCAATCCATGTCCAAAACACAATCTTAAAGCAATGTAAAAACAATATACCAATCCATGTCCAAAACACAGTCTTAAAGCAATGTAAAAACAATATACCAATACATGTCCAAAACACAGTCTTAAAGCAATGTAAAAACAATATACCAATCCATGTCCAAAACACAGTCTTAAAGCAATGTAAAAACAATATATCAATCCATGTCCAAAACACAATCTTAAAGCAATGTAAAAACAATATACCAATCCATGTCCAAAACACAGTCTTAAAGCAATGTTAAAACAATATACCAATCCATGTCCAAAACACAGTCTTAAAGCAATGTTAAAACAATATACCAATCCATGTCCAAAAACACAGTCTTAAAGCAATGTTAAAACAATATACCAATCCATGTCCAAAACACAGTCTTAAAGCAATGTAAAAACAATATACCAATCCATGTCCAAAACACATCTTAAAGCAATGTAAAAACAATATACCAATCCATGTCCAAACACAATCTTAAAGCAATGTAAAAACAATATACCAATCCATGTCCAAAACACAGTCTTAAAGCAATGTAAAACAATATACCAATCCATGTCCAAAAACACAATCTTAAAGCAATGTTAAAACAATACCAATCCATGTCCAAAACACAATCTTAAAGCAATGTAAAAAACAATATACCAATCCATGTCCAAAACACAGTCTTAAAGCAATGTTAAAACAATATACCAATCCATGTCCAAAACACAGTCTTAAAGCAATGTTAAAACAATATACCAATCCATGTCCAAAAACACAATCTTAAAGCAATGTTAAAACAATATACCAATCCATGTCCAAAACACAATCTTAAAGCAATGTAAAAACAATATACCAATCCATGTCCAAAACACAGTCTTAAAGCAATGTTAAAACAATATACCAATCCATGTCCAAAACACAGTCTTAAAGCAATGTTAAAACAATATACCAATCCATGTCTAAAAACACAGTCTTAAGCAATGTAAAAACAATATACCAATCCATGTCCAAAAACACAGTCTTAAAGCAATGTTAAAACAATATATCAATCCATGTCCAAAACACAGTCTTAAAGCAATGTTAAAACAATATACCAATCCATGTCCAAAACACAATCTTAAAGCAATGTAAAAACAATATACCAATCCATGTCCAAAACACAGTCTTAAAGCAATGTTAAAACAATATACCAATCCATGTCCAAAACACAGTCTTAAAGCAATGTTAAAACAATATACCAATCCATGTCTAAAAACACAGTCTTAAAGCAATGTAAAAACAATATACCAATCCATGTCCAAAAACACAGTCTTAAAGCAATGTTAAAACAATATATCAATCCATGTCCAAAACACAGTCTTAAAGCAATGTTAAAACAATATACCAATCCATGTCCAAAAACACAGTCTTAAAGCAATGTTAAAACAATATACCAATCCATGTCCAAAAACACAGTCTTAAAGCAATGTAAAAACAATATACCAATCCATGTCCAAAACACAGTCTTAAAGCAATGTAAAAACAATATACCAATCCATGTCTAAAACACAGTCTTAAAGCAATGTAAAAACAATATACCAATCCATGTCCAAAACACAATCTTAAAGCAATGTAAAAACAATATACCAATCCATGTCCAAAACACAGTCTTAAAGCAATGTAAAAACAATATACCAATCCATGTCCAAAACACAGTCTTAAAGCAATGTAAAAACAATATACCAATCCATGTCCAAAAACACAGTCTTAAAGCAATGTTAAAACAATATATGAATCCATGTCCAAAACACAGTCTTAAAGCAATGTTAAAACAATATACCAATACATGTCCAAAACACAATCTTAAAGCAATGTTAAAACAATATACCAATCCATGTCCAAAACACAGTCTTAAAGCAATGTTAAAACAATATATCAATCCATGTCCAAAACACAATCTTAAAGCAATGTTAAAACAATATACCAATCCATGTCCAAAACACAATCTTAAAGCAATGTAAAAACAATATACCAATCCATGTCCAAAACACAATCTTAAAGCAATGTAAAAACAATATACCAATCCATGTCCAAAACACAGTCTTAAAGCAATGTAAAAACAATATACCAATCCATGTCCAAAACACAGTCTTAAAGCAATGTTAAAACAATATATCAATCCATGTCCAAAACACAATCTTAAAGCAATGTTAAAACAATATACCAATCCATGTCCAAAACACAATCTTAAAGCAATGTTAAAACAATATACCAATCCATGTCCAAAACACAATCTTAAAGCAATGTTAAAACAATATATCAATCCATGTCCAAAACACAATCTTAAAGCAATGTTAAAACAATATATCAATCCATGTCCAAAACACAGTCTTAAAGCAATGTTAAAACAATATACCAATCCATGTCCAAAAACACAATCTTAAAGCAATGTAAAAACAATATACCAATCCATGTCCAAAACACAATCTTAAAGCAATGTTAAAACAATATATCAATCCATGTCCAAAACACAATCTTAAAGCAATGTTAAAACAATATACCAATCCATGTCCAAAACACAATCTTAAAGCAATGTTAAAACAATATACCAATCCATGTCCAAAACACAATCTTAAAGCAATGTTAAAACAATATACCAATCCATGTCCAAAACACAATCTTAAAGCAATGTTAAAACAAAATACCAATCCATGTCCAAAACACAGTCTTAAAGCAATGTAAAAACAATATACAAATCCATGTCCAAAAACACAGTCTTAAAGCAATGTTAAAACAATATACCAATCCATGTCCAAAACACAGTCTTAAAGCAATGTAAAAACAATATACCAATCCATGTCCAAAACACAATCTTAAAGCAATGTTAAAACAATATACCAATCCATGTCCAAAACACAATCTTAAAGCAATGTTAAAACAATATACCAATCCATGTCCAAAACACAATCTTAAAGCAATGTTAAAACAATATACCAATCCATGTCCAAAACACAGTCTTAAAGCAATGTTAAAACAATATACCAATCCATGTCCAAAACACAATCTTAAAGCAATGTTAAAACAATATACCAATCCATGTCCAAAACACAGTCTTAAAGCAATGTAAAAACAATATACCATTCCATGTCCAAAACACAGTCTTAAAGCAATGTAAAAACAATATACCAATCCATGTCCAAAACACAGTCTTAAAGCAATGTTAAAACAATATACCAATCCATGTCCAAAACACAGTCTTAAAGCAATGTTAAAACAATATACCAATCCATGTCCAAAACACAGTCTTAAAGCAATGTAAAAACAATATACCAATCCATGTCCAAAACACAATCTTAAAGCAATGTTAAAACAATATACGAATCCATGTCGAAAAACACAATCTTAAAGCAATGTTAAAACAATATACCAATCCATGTCCAAAACACAATCTTAAAGCAATGTTAAAACAATATACCAATCCATGTCCAAAACACAGTCTTAAAGCAATGTAAAAACAATATACCAATCCATGTCCAAAACACAATCTTAAAGCAATGTTAAAACAATATACGAATCCATGTCGAAAAACACAATCTTAAAGCAATGTTAAAACAATATATCAATCCATGTCCAAAACACAGTCTTAAAGCAATGTTAAAACAATATACCAATCCATGTCCAAAACACAGTCTTAAAGCAATGTAAAAACAATATACCAATCCATGTCCAAAACACAATCTTAAAGCAATGTTAAAACAATATACCAATCCATGTCCAAAACACAGTCTTAAAGCAATGTAAAAACAATATACCAATCCATGTCCAAAACACAATCTTAAAGCAATGTAAAAACAATATACCAATCCATGTCCAAAACACAATCTTAAAGCAATGTAAAAACAATATACCAATCCATGTCCAAAACACAGTCTTAAAGCAATGTTAAAACAATATACCAATCCATGTCCAAAACACAGTCTTAAAGCAATGTAAAAACAATATACCAATCCATGTCCAAAACACAGTCTTAAAGCAATGTAAAAACAATATACCAATACATGTCCAAAACACAGTCTTAAAGCAATGTAAAAACAATATACCAATCCATGTCCAAAACACAGTCTTAAAGCAATGTAAAAACAATATACCAATCCATGTCCAAAACACAGTCTTAAAGCAATGTTAAAACAATATATCAATCCATGTCCAAAAACACAGTCTTAAAGCAATGTAAAAACAATATACCAATCCATGTCCAAAACACAGTCTTAAAGCAATGTTAAAACAATATACCAATCCATGTTCAAAACACAATCTTAAAGCAATGTTAAAACAATATACCAATCCATGTTCAAAACACAATCTTAAAGCAATGTAAAAATAATATACCAATCCATGTCCAAAAACACAATCTTAAAGCAATGTTAAAACAATATACCAATCCATGTCCAAAACACAGTCTTAAAGCAATGTAAAAACAATATACCAATCCATGTCCAAAACACAGTCTTAAAGCAATGTTAAAACAATATACCAATACATGTCCAAAACACAGTCTTAAAGCAATGTTAAAACAATATATCAATCCATGTCCAAAAACACAGTCTTAAAGCAATGTTAAAACAATATACCAATCCATGTCCAAAACACAGTCTTAAAGCAATGTTAAAACAATATACCAATCCATGTCCAAAACACAGTCTTAAAGCAATGTTAAAACAATATATCAATCCATGTCCAAAACACAGTCTTAAAGCAATGTTAAAACAATATATCAATCCATGTCCAAAAACACAGTCTTAAAGCAATGTAAAAACAATATACCAATCCATGTCCAAAACACAGTCTTAAAGCAATGTTAAAACAATATACCAATCCATGTCCAAAAACACAGTCTTAAAGCAATGTAAAAACAATATACCAATCCATGTTCAAAACACAATCTAAAATGTAAAACGTTGAAACTGTACTGGCGATTTAGGTTTAACACGTGAATTCCCACCAGAGAAGTGAGATCGGTTGCTATCAAAGTGTAAGCGTCTCCTGTTTAGTTAGAATAAAAGGAACACGGAACTATGGGATGTCAAATGCATCCAGGGTTATTAAAGCATCAGCCATGCTGAATGCTTTATAGCGATCGTTGGATTTTTTCGTATTTAGCGCCGCTCTCATTTCACCTTGACAGCCAATCAAATCCTTCGTTTCGACTGAAATTACGGGAATTTCCATATACGGTATCCCAGGTATGTATAAACTCTAATCTGAGTGATTGGGTCTCCCGGAAAGTTACGAAAGCAATGTTTTCATCATGTACACATGTGCCGATCTGAAATGTATTCATACGCGTATTAGTCCGTAATTGTTTTTGCTGGATATATATTTTAATTCTTCACTTTTGTATGATAATTTTAAGATAAAAACCATAAAAATCCACTAAGTATACGCCCCTCGGAAAACCCAACACAAATGACGATCTTGTCAGTTCGCGCCGACGTTCTTCTTTTTGACCTACAGTGCTGTACATGTGGTTGTTTTACAGTCGCCGCCATATTGGATTTTCTTAATTTACGCAAAGTGACATCGATAAATAAACACAAAGTATGCTCATTAAACAGTTTTTAAGTTTAATAACTTTAAACATGGATCACATTTGATGATAAATTATATATATATTTTTTAAAATTGATTGTCAATAATATTTCGTGTTTGGGATATCCCGACCTGGTTCATTAATATTCATCATAACGTCACGAGGATTTTCCCGCTTTCATTGGGTATGTCAGTTTGCCGGTAGCGAAATTATGCATAACAAAAAAGTAGAAATCAAAGATTATTCCCAAAAATGTGATACGAAACTGAAAGAAGAAGTTTATTTACAAGTTATTGGCTATGTTGATAAATCGTTTGTGACTCGTGAAGTCGATACCGGTAGTTCGTATGCAAATTAGCCATGTGTTTGGGGGCATGCCTGCATTTGACACCCGATGCCCCTGCTCAAATGTATTCACATGGCGTAGTGACTGACCTTTTTAGTCCAGTACACCCTTGCCCCTTTTAAAATGATCATGACACCCTGTCCTTTTCAGTTATCAGTTTAATATAACAACGACATGCTTTATTCTCGAATCTCTGCTACATACTTCTGTAACGGCGACGATCTTCCGCACACACTCCACTTCTCACCATATGTCTCCGAAGACAGACAATTTCATCATAAATGTTCATTTAAATACCTTTTCCAGTTGTTTATTTTGAATCAACAAAATAAATCGCAAGAAAGAACTTGAAATCAAAATCTAAACAAAACTGAAAAAAACGATGTTTTAAAATTTTCAGATAAAATTTATTTACCTTCTTACAAGTCCTTTTACAGTGGATATCCGATTAAAGTTGTTGTCAGTAGTTTAATCCATGTTTTTTTTACAACCTTTAATTTCTTTTCATGAAGCCATATTACTTTATTTCACATAAAATGTGGCCACTGGACATGCAGGAGTTATTGTGCTTTCTTAAGTTCTTCCGCTTTCTAGAGCACCGTTGGTGAAGTAGAACAGAAACTAAGGGCTGGGAAAATAGGGTACCAATCTTGTGAACTCAACTCCTCTTACAGTTTTCAACCAAAAAGCTTGAAACTTCACAGAATGTTTCTATATATATTGAGAATGTGCACCTGACTTTATGGAAATATTTCAAGATTTTTTTCCCAATTTTTCCAGTCTTTAAAACTTAGTCACTTTTTAGCAAGTATTTGAATGGGGGTACCTACATTGTGAACTCAACTCCTCTTACAGTTTTCAACCAAAAGCCTTGAAACTTCACAGAATGTTTATATATATATTGAAGATGTGCACCTGACTTTATGGAAATATTTCAAGATTTTTTCTCCATTTTTCCAGACTTTAAAACTTAGTCACTTTTTAGCAAGTATTAGAATGGGGGTACCTACTTTGTGAACTCAACTCCTCTTACAGTTTCTCTTAAATTCAAAGTAATTTTATTGTAACATTTTAGTTGTCTAAATAATAATCAATTAATTTTCAATTAATCGTATTCAGAAATATTTCCCCCTTTTGTACACAATTCTTGTCAACAAACATTTTTTGAAAGAGACAGTTGCCTGGACAACTTCTGTAATTGGGAGGTACAGATTATTAGCTTATTGTGTCAGGATGGTTTATACCAATTCAGGCTTTTGAAGCTCACTTGGACAATTTATATATATTCAACAATAATTTTAAATACATTTAAATTATTTCTAAAACAAAGGTTTTATTTTTATTTTTATTTTTTTTCAAATTAATTGTGAATTCAATGAATAAAATTAATGACTTCAACAATGGTTAATCTGTCAATTGCAAGTCAAGGGAAATAGCTGACATGATGACATTCAGTACTGCTGAGCACTGCCAATAGTATGATGATAATGATGATGATGATGATGAAGATGGTGGTGATGATGATGATGATGGTGGTGATGACATTCAGTTCTGCTGCTGTCGATGATGATAATAATTCACGATGATGATGATGATAACAAAGCCAATGTCTTCATGCTGATGATGTGACATGATGATGATGATGATGACATTCAGTACTGCTGCTGCTGATAATGATGATGATTATGTGACACGAAGAGCTATGATGATGATGTGGCCATATTAATGATGTAACATGAGGATTTCTGAAAATGATTAATATAATGGTGGTGGTGATTGTCATGGCATTGGTTCTACTGCTGCTGCTAATGACGACGATGATGATGATGATGATGATGATGATGATGATGATGATGATGATATCTTCATGTTGATGGTCAAAATGTGATATGAGGAGTGGTAATGATGATGATGGTGGTGATTACAGATCCAGTTTGGGTTTTCTTCCAGTCAACTGCGTTTAGTGGAGTTATGCCCCTTTCACTTTGTGAATTTTATCCAAATGATGGTTTCTCTGGACTTTTTTCAGTTACGCTTGAGATATTTCACTCAGATTTGGGGTCGGGTCTTTAGTAGCCTCTCTTGGTTTTTGAAAAATTGAAAATTTATATTTATGTGATTTACTTAGTTTACTCAGTTGATAAACATTCCGTGGCATGTCCATTTTGACCATTGTAACATATTTATATGTTAGAACCTAACAACTTGCATAAAAAGCAGACTTGTTGTTAGAAGCTTCCCGATCACAGTATCTATTATTTGAATGATTTTCATTTGTTACTGATTCATTAGACAAATCTCAGTTTCAAGTGCACATTTTTTTTATCAAATTGCTCAGTTTAGCTGATGCTTCAGTACCTTCAGTACTTTGATTTTGGATACAGAGACGCCGTACATATCTTATCATTAAGATTAATAACAACAAGTGGTGTTTTATAGAGGAAGAGAAAACAAAATGGCCGACAAAGACTGTACAACAGGCAGTAAGATATTTAAATTGTTTTTATCGATTTTACTTTGAACAATGCCCGCCTAAAGTCGGGAGAAGTTTTAATCAGTGGTTGATACGAGGGAAGGTCAAAAAGTTCATAGAACGGGGTATATATTGCCGCAACAAACTATACATTTTATTATTATTATTCGATATAGTTCCCATTTACCCCAAAGCACTTAGCCCACTTTTCTTTCAGACTGTCTATACCTTTGAAATAGAAGTCTTCGGTTTGGTCCTGAAACCATGCCTCTGTGGTAGCCTTAAGTCCATCGTCATCAGGAAATCCGATTCCCCGTAAATGGGATTTTAAATTTCTAAATAGGAAATAATCACTGGGTGCCAAATCGGGACTGTAGGGTGGGTGATTAAGTTGTTCGAACTTGCATTCCCGAATCGCTGCTTGTGCAATCCTTGACTTGTGCACAGGAGCATTGTCGTGAAGCAATACCCCTCGGCTCAACTTTCCCATCCTTTTTCATTTAAAAGCAGCTTTCAGCTGCTTCATTTGATCAGCATAGTAAGCCCCAGTGATAGAGATTCCAGCTGATGCCATTAAGTCAGGTGCACATCTTTGATAATCTTTTGATATATACAGTACAAAGTGACTAAGTTTTAAAGTCTGGAAAAATGGGAAAAAATCTTGAAATATTTCCGTAAAGTCAAGGGCACATATTCAATATATATAGAAACGTTCTGTGAAGTATAAAGGTTTTTGGTTGAAAACTGTAGGAGGAGTTGAGTTCACAAAGTAGGTACCCCCCTTCAAAAACTTGCTAAAAAGTGACTAAGTTTCAAAGTCTGGAAAAATGGGGAAAAAATCTTGAAATATTTCCATGAAGTCAGGTGCACATCTTCAATACATATAGAAACATTCTGTGAAGTTTCAAGGTTTTTATTTGAAAACTGACCTGCCCGACATTCACCATACTATAAACCGGATTTGCACTCCGTGCAACCCGGCCAATAAATTGTTGACTCGGGGGAGGTAGGCATTTCAAGGTCTGTGCTTGCAAAAAGTGTATGATTGTTGATCTGTATCCAAACTTATAACTTATCACATGTAGCAGGTTTAGTTAGGTAGACAGGATTTACTAGTTCTTGCCCTTCTGAAGCATCCTTCCCTGGCGGTTTTCCCAGTGCGTGCTTAGCCCGCCAGTTTTGAAATTCTTCACTTTGCTTTAGGCATTTGATCCGACATGTTTGTGTTTGATTGGAGTATATCGTGAACACTTGTTTTTGGTCATCAAATGTTTGATTTTTACAACTTTTTTATTTATTATGCTTAAACCAATAGAAACTATTAACAAGGTTCATATTGTTCACTATTTTAAAATTCACATCCGCGATTTGCCATTGCGTATTTCTTTAGAAAGGGAAATGTTTCCGATATGGGATTTTACATGCTTACAATGACAATAAAGTTATGACCTTGATGACGTACTATGCTGTATGTACCATGTGTCTGTTTTTTTTCAACATGTAAATTCCTATACCTTCAATGTTATTCTATAAACACAGATTGTATATGGTTATTGCGATACGAATATAAATTTCCCTTTATGACTTGGCTCATACAAACATTATTTAAGTTATTACTGGACTTTATATGAAAATTAAGCATATTTACCTCACAAACACAGTGAATCGGATAGTAAGTTTTTCTATCAAGGTTAACCACTTAATAACGCACTGGAGAAAACCTAAAACAAACAAACCGAACTTTGGCAAGCAAGTGAACGGCCGTCGTTTTCTACGATTACTCCGAATTACGAAAAACACTGACAACTGACAAGCTACATACCGTTTGGAAGATGTGTCGGTAGTTCATTAAAATATCTTTGAACTATTTGTGTACGTGTTAAACAATACCCGGTTTCACTTCCCTGGTGGAAATTAACGTGTTTATCTTAATTTGTCAAAGTTTTTACTTTGATTTGGGATTTTGATTTGAAGAAGGATCGGTATGTTTGTTTTTAATTGATGACAAAACACAATAGTGACATATTTTTTATCCTTTTTAATCTAATAATCCAGCAGTTTCCATAAGGGAAAATATTACCAATAAGTCTGTTTCCTATTGTAATATTAATTTCATTACGCTGGACCATTTTAGATAGCTTATTGTGAGCTAGTCACACTTGAGACATAATTTCCTTATACGTGGATAAATACACACTCTGTTCGATTAGAACACTATTTTGTAAGTAAGAAATTAGGATCACTATTATGCTATAATGGCTTGGATGTGTAAACTTGGTATCCTATTAAAGTTCGTTTTCGGCTTGCATTCGAAATTTGTGTCAAATGTCAAAAAATTGACGAGGGATTCTTTTTATAACTAAACTAAATGTTGTAAGTATATGTCCCATATTATTTGTTATACTTTGGGTTTTACGTCACTTCCGGGCACAGCTGGATCCGGCGTCTTTGCATTCGTCACCGTTTTCTGTGTATTTATATCCGCTGTAGATGGATCCTTCAGATTTGCCTGTACATTTTGATTGGTTTTCTATTCTTTAAAAGTTTCTCAATTTTCTGGTAGTAGCCCATGGGATCTCGATAATACTCGCAGGCGGGATATGTTTGTGTTCCTGAAATCCAAATAAAACATAATGCAAATCTTTCAAATGCCAAAGTTTTGTGACATGACATGCTTCAATATAGAGTATAATTAACATTCCGTGATAAAGGTAACTACATATTTAATGTACACCATTTAAAGACATAAAGATAGAACATAATGTAGATAAGCTATAAAGGTTTCAGTGTTAGATAGAGATATCATGGACAAGGATGAGTATTTTCCTGTCCAGAACGATCTTCAGGGAGTACTGGACATTGGAAATATTCATCTGTACAAAAATAAGAATTCGACAGATCCGCATGTATATATAATACTGGTAGTGTTTAATTTGAGTCGATTATTAAGGATTTATTGTAACATATAGATTTAAACAAAAGAAAATGCGTGCAACAGTATGAATATGGTGGTCTTGTTTTGTTGGGAATGTTTTGGTGGGAGTGTTTTGTTGGGAATGTTTTTTGGAAGTGTTTTGTTGGGATGTGTTTTGTTTGAGAGTGTTGTGTTGGAAGTGTTTTGTAGGAAGTGTTTTGTTTTGGAGTGTTTTATTTGGAGTGTTTTGTTGGAAGTGTTTTGTTTGGAGTGTTTTGTTGGAAGTGTTTTGTTTGGAATAGTTTTGTTGGGAGTGCTACTTACCGAATCCTTCTGGGTCAATTATATCAGACTGTACACCTGACCAGTATGTAGAATAGTTGTACACAACAGTTGCCCTAAAATATCAGAACATATAAACTATGTAAAGATGTGATCGTAATGCTCATGGACAATAATTGAAACGTGGTTATTCGGCAGCCTCGGTGACAGTCTTAGTTCTTTGTACTTTATTATGCCATCCGACCCACTTATCTTTCCTGGAAGCAAACATCTAACGGTGCAATTCACGTTAAAACTTGTGTTTCAAGTATAAGCTACTACAATGTCAGGAATTTAATGTAAACATAAAAAAACAAACATGCTTCTCCATGTCTAAATCACAATCCAGAAGCAAAGTAAAAACTTTGGAACTGACAAGTTAGGTTACACACGTGAACTTCCACCAGGGAAGTGAGGCCGGGTGCTCCGGAAGGATATGCATCTCCTATTTAGCTAGCTACACCCGCCACGTATGAAATCAAAATTGTGTGAAAGGAACATGGAGTTATTGGACTCAAAATATATCCAGGGCAATCCTGGACACAGAGACATCAATCTTATCAACAATACTGTGATGCCGGATATAAAACGTTTTGAAAAGCCTGATAAGCCTATGCTGGGTCAACAATTTATTTGCAAGCAGCCTTCGTCGTTGTATAAAGTCCCCGTAGTGGGAACAAGCTCACCTATAGCGTAATTATTGGAAACATGTACACCATAAGCAGGAGAAACCTATTATTGGAATAACACTATATCATTTCTATGTAGTTCTGTTAGCTTCTTTAGTTTAAGCTTTTTATGCGTTTGCGGAAAAGGGTGGTTGTGTTTCTAATGTTTCCGTTAATATCGTGTTGCTATAGTAACTGATCCTTCTTAGCATTCGTTAAAAGATTAAGACCTTCTAATCTGTTCAACATCGTCTAGTTGAGGTAGACGTTTGACGCACAGAAACACTTGTAGTATACAAACTAGTATGAAGTTATAATATACAATCTGACAAACCAAGCAAGCCAAGTGCTACGAGTGAATGAGACCGCCAGTCTGGTGACCTTTACCGTTAGTTCGGTGTACCGTCAGTTTGGTGTTCGTTACCTTCAGTTTGGTGTTCGTTACCTTCAGTTTGGTGTTCGTTACCGTCATTTGGTGTTCGTTACCGTCAGTTTGGTGTTCGTTACCGTCAGTTTGGTGTTTGTTACCTTCAGTTTGGTGTTCGGTGTACCGTCAGTTTTGTATTTATTATCGTCAGTTTGGTGTTCGGTGTACCGTCAGTTTTGTGTTTATTATCGTCAGTTTGGTGTTCGGTGTACCGTCAGTTTGGTGTTCGGTGTACCGTCAGTTTGGTGTTTGGTGTACCGTCAGTTTGGTGTTCGGTGTACCGTCAGTTTGGTGTTCGGTGTACCGTCAGTTTGGTGTTCGGTGTACCGTCAGTTTGGTGTTTGGTGTACCGTCAGTTTGGTGTTCGGTGTACCGTCAGTTTGGTGTTCGGTGTACCGTCAGTTTGGTGTTCGTTACCGTCAGTTTGGTGTTCGGTGTACCGTCAGTTTGGTGTTCGGTGTACCGTCATTTTGGTGTTCGGTGTACCGTCATTTTGGTGTTCGTTACCGTCAGTTTGGTGTTCGGTGTACCGTCAGTTTGGTGTTCGTTACCGTCAGTTTGGTGTTCGGTGTACCGTCAGTTTGGTGTTCGTTACCGTCAGTTTGGTGTTCGGTGTACCTTCAGTTTGGTGTTCGTTACCTTCAGTTTGGTGTTCGTTACCGTCAGTTTGGTGTTCGGTGTACCGTCATTTTGGTGTTCGTTACCGTCAGTTTGGTGTTCGGTGTACCTTCAGTTTGGTGTTCGGTGTACCTTCAGTTTGGTGTTCGTTACCTTCAGTTTGGCGTTCGTTACCGTCAGTTTGGTGTTTGGTGTACCGTCAGTTTGGTGTTCGGTGTACCGTCATTTTGGTGTTCGTTACCTTCAGTTTGGTGTTCGTTACCTTCAGTTTGGTGTTCGTTACCGTCAGTTTGGTGTTCGGTGTACCGTCAGTTTGGTGTTCGGTGTACCGTCAGTTTGGTGTTCGTTACCTTCAGTTTGGTGTTAGGTGTACCGTCAGTTTGGTGTTTGTTACCGTCATTTTGGTGTTCGTTACCGTCAGTTTGGTGTTCGGTGTACCGTCAGTTTGGTGTTCGTTACCGTCAGTTTGGTGTTCGGTGTACCGTCAGTTTGGTGTTCGTTACCGTCAGTTTGGTGTTCGGTGTACCGTCAGTTTGGTGTTCGTTACTTCAGTTTGGTGTTCGTTACCGTCATTTTGGTGTTCGGTGTACCGTCATTTTGGTGTTCGGTGTACCGTCAGTTTGGTGTTCGTTACCTTCAGTTTGATGTTCGGTGTACCGTCATTTTGGTGTTCGGTGTACCGTCATTTTGGTGTTCGGTGTACCGTCAGTTTGGTGTTCGTTACCGTCATTTTGGTGTTCGGTGTACCGTCATTTTGGTGTTCGGTGTACCGTCATTTTGGTGTTCGGTGTACCGTCAGTTTGGTGTTCGGTGTACCGTCAGTTTGGTGTTCGTTACCGTCAGTTTGGTGTTCGTTACCTTCAGTCTGGTGTTCGTTACCGTCATTTTGGTGTTTACTGAAGTCGGTATGGTGTTTAGGACCGTTAGTTTGGTGTTTACTGAAGTCGGTATGGTGTTTGGTACCGTCAGTTTTGGTGTTTATTACCGTCAGTTTGGTGTTTACTGAAGTCGGTATGATGTTTAGGACCGTTAGTTTTGTGTTTACTGAAGTCGGTATGATGTTTGGTACTGTCAGTTTGGTGTTTGGTACCGTCAGTTTTGGTGTTTATTACCGTCAGTTTGGTGTTTACTGAAGTCGGTATGATGTTTGGTACTGTCAGTTTGGTGTTTTGTACCGTCAGTTTGGTGTTTGGTACCGTCAGTTTTGGTGTTTATTACCGTCAGTTTGGTGTTTAGTACCGTCAGTTTTGGTGTTTATTACCGTCAGTTTGGTGTTTACTGAAGTCGGTATGGTGTTTGGTACCGTCAGTTTGGTGTTTACTGAAGTCGGTATGATGTTTGGTACCGTCAGTTTGGTGTTTGGTACCGTCAGTTTTGGTGTTTATTACCGTCAGTTTGGTATTTACTGAAGTCGGTATGATGTTTAGGACCGTTAGTTTTGTGTTTACTGAAGTCGGTATGATGTTTGGTACTGTCAGTTTGGTGTTTGGTACCGTCAGTTTGGTGTTTGGTACCGTCAGTTTTGGTGTTTATTACCGTCAGTTTGGTGTTTACTGAAGTCGGTATGATGTTTGGTACTGTCAGTTTGGTGTTTGGTACCGTCAGTTTGGTGTTTGGTACCGTCAGTTTTGGTGTTTATTACCGTCAGTTTGGTGTTTAGTACCGTCAGTTTTGGTGTTTATTATCGTCAGTTTGGTGTTTACTGAAGTCGGTATGGTGTTTGGTACCGTCAGTTTGGTGTTTACTGAAGTCGGTATGATGTTTAGGACCGTTAGTTTGGTGTTTACTGAAGTCGGTATGATGTTTGGTACCGTCAGTATGGAGTTTAGTACCATCAGTTTTGGTGTTTATTACCGTCAGTTTGGTGTTTACTGAAGTCGGTATGGTGTTTACTGAAGTCGGTATGATGTTTGGTACCGTCAGTTTGGTGTTTTGTACCGTCAGTTTTGGTGTTTCGTACCGTCGGTTTGGTGTTTACTGAAGTCAGTATGGTGTTTGGTACCGTCAGTTTGGTGTTTACTAAAGTCGGTATGGTGTTTATTACCGTCAGTTTGGTGTTTACTGAAGTCGGTATGGTGTTTACTGAAGTCGGTATGGTGTTAACTGAAGTCGGTATGGTGTTTGGTACCGTCCGTTTGGTGTTTGGTACCGGCAGTATTGTGTTTGGTACCGTCAGTTTGGTGTTTGGTACCGTCAGTATGGTGTTTTGTACCGTCAGTTTTGGTGTTTATTACCGTCAGTTTGGTGTTTACTGAAGTCGGTATGGTGTTTAGGACCGTTAGTTTGGTGTTTACTGAAGTCGGTATGGTGTTTAGGACCGTTAGTTTGGTGTTTACTGAAGTCGGTATGATGTTTGGTACTGTCAGTTTGGTGTTTGGTACCGTCAGTTTAGTGTTTATTACCGTCAGTTTGGTGTTTACTGAAGTCGGTATGGTGTTTATTACCGTCAGTTTGGTGTTTACTGAAGTCGGTATGGTGTTTGGTACCGTCAGTTTGGTGTTTATTACCGTCAGTTTGGTGTTTGGTACCGTCAGTTTGGTGTTTGGTAACGTCAGTTTGGTGTTTATTACCGTCAGTTTGGTGTTTACTGAAGTCGGTTTGGTGTTTGGTATCGTCAGTTTGTGATTACTGAAGTCGGTATGGTGTTTATTACCGTCAGTTTGTGATTACTGAAGTCGGTATGGTGTTTGGTACTGTCAGTTTGTGATTACTGAAGTCGGTATGGTGTTTGGTACCGTCAGTTTGTGATTACTGAAGTCGGTATGGTGTTTGGTACCGTCAGTTTGTGATTACTGAAGTCGGTATGATGTTTGGTACCGTCAGTTTGTGATTAATGAAGTCGGTATGGTGTTTGGTACCGTCAGTTTATGATTACTGAAGTCGGTTGGATGTTTGGTACCGTCAGTTTGTGATTACTGAAGTCGGTATGGTGTTTGGTACCGTCAGTTTGGTGTTTACTGAAGTCGGTATGGTGTTTGGTACCGTCAGTTTGTGATTACTGAAGTCGGTATGGTGTTTGGTACCGTCAGTTTGTGATTACTGAAGTCGGTATGGTGTTTGGTACCTTCAGTTTGTGATTACTGAAGTCGGTATGGTGTTTGGTACCGTCAGTTTGTGATTACTGAAGTCGGTATGGTGTTTGGTACCGTCAGTTTGTGATTACTGAAGTCGGTATGGTGTTTGGTACCGTCAGTTTGTGATTACTGAAGTCGGTATGGTGTTTATTACCGTCAGTTTGTGATTACTGAAGTCGGTATGGTGTTTGGTACCGTCAGTTTGTGATTACTGAAGTCGGTATGGTGTTTGGTACCGTCAGTTTGTGATTACTGAAGTCGGTATGGTGTTTGGTACCGTCAGTTTATGATTACTGAAGTCGGTATGGTGTTTGGTACCGTCAGTTTGTGATTACTGAAGTCGGTATGGTGTTTGATGCCGTCAGTTTGTGATTACTGAAGTCGGTATGGTGTTTGGTACCGTCAGTTTGTGATTACTGAAGTCGGTATGGTGTTTGGTACCGTCAGTTTGTGATTACTGAAGTCGGTATGGTGTTTGGTACCGTCAGTTTGTGATTACTGAAGTCGGTTGGATGTTTGGTACCGTCAGTTTGTGATTACTGAAGTCGGTATGGTGTTTGGTACCGTCAGTTTGGTGTTCGGTGTACCGTCAGTTTGGTGGTCGCTGCAGTCGGTATGGTGTTCGGTATTGCCAGTTTTGTTTTACCTATTAAAAAGTCAATACGAACAATACTTACTCAAATCTAATCTTTTCTATGTCACAGCTTTTTGGCGGGAACCAATATACGGTTACTTCCGTTTTATTATCACTGTTGATGTGTGAGACGCCACCTATCGGGAACACGTCGGAGTACCAATGTAAAACGTAACAAAGTACAGTTTCTGCGTTTTTATTCTTCACAACAAATTTACCATTGTCGTGTTTACTGAAGTCGGTATGGTGTTTATTACCGTCAGTTTGGTGTTTACTGAAGTCGGTTTGGTGTTTGGTACCGTCAGTATGGTGTTCGCTGCAGTCGGTATGGTGTTCGGTACCGTTAGTTTGGTGTTCGGTGTACCGTCAGTTTGATGGTCGCTGCAGTCGGTATGGTGTTCGGCCAGTTTTGTTTTACCTATTAAAAAGTCAATACGAACAATACTTACTCAAATCTAATCTTTCCTATGTCACAGCTTTTTGGCGGGAACCAATATACGGTTACTTCCGTTTTATTATCACTGTTGATGTGTGAGACGCCACCTATCGGGAACACGTCGGAGTACCAATGTAAAACGTAACAAAGTACAGTTTCTGCGTTTTTATTCTTCACAACAAATTTACCATTCTCGTGAACCAGTGCAAATGTACCATACGCTCGAGGATCTTTTTCTGTCCGATCGAAGGGTATAGCTTTAATGTAAAATCCTTTAAAATGATCAATCTTGAACCCTGGTATCACAGATAACGTAACTGTAAATATATAATATAATTGTATATATAAGACAATTTAACATAGATTATCTTTGTTGTTTTTACAAGTGATTTAAACATACGTGTCAAGTAAACAAAACATACCAATCCATCATTTGAAGTAATTTGTTATTCAATACCCTTTTAACATACCATCGTTTTCACTTTGCCACTTTGCTTATTACCAAAGTAAAACCTCGTTAGAATGCCACTCGATAACTTTGACACCTGGTTTATCGACACAGTAAAACATCGCTAGAATGCCACCCGATAACTTTACCAGTTGGCGTATTGACACAGTAAAACCTCGTTATATTGCCACTCGATAACTTTGCCACCTGCCTAATAGACAGAGTAAAACCTTGTTAGAAGACCGCACCATAAGTTTGCCACCTGGTTCATCGACACAGTTAAACCTCGTTATAATGCCACTCGATAACTTTTCCAGTTGGCGTATAGACACAGTAAAACCTCGTTAGAATGCCACTTGATAACTTTACCACCTAGTTTGTAGACCCAGTAAAACCTCATTAAAGTGCCACTAGATAATTTACCACCTGGCTTATCGACACAGCAAAACATTATTATAATGCCACTCGATAACTTTGCCACCTAACTTATCGCCACGATAAAACCTCGTTAGAATGCCACTTCATAACTTTGCCACCTGGCTTATCGACACATTTAACCCTTATTGGATGCCACTCTATTACTTTGCCACATGGCTTTTCGACAGTAAATCCTCCTTGATTTTTTTACTCATAAATTTGCCACTAGGTAACTTTGCCACTTGGCTTTTTGACACTGTAAAACCTCGTTATAATGCCACTTGATAACTTTGCCACCTGCCTTATCGACATAGATAATCCTTATTGAATGTCCCTCGATAGCTTTGCCATCTTGCTTATCGACAAATGATAACCTCAATACATCACAAATCCTATTTATAAGGCCAAATACGTTGATAAATAGAAGTTTTACTGTGTGATTATGTGATTGTGTGATTATGTTTCAGATTCAGTTATGACTAAAACTGGAAGGACAAAATTATGATTTGCACGTCCCAAGTTATCATCGTATAGACATTTCCTCAGTTACTGTATGGCTGCTTCTTGTTCTACTTTATTCAGTGGCTTGAAGTTTACTTTATACATATTTTATGTTTTTTTTTCAAACAAACATTAGAGGTTTGTACATACAGCACTGGATATGTTTTAGAAAATTATCATAGCAGTTGGCATAAGCAGTCTAAAAACAAGTTATGTCTCGTAGCTTGATGGGTCTCCGTGGTTTCTCTGATCACTTGATGGGTTTCCGTGGTTTCTCTGGTCACTTGATGGGTCTCCGTGGTCTCTCTGGTCACTTGATGGTCTCCGTGGTTTCTCTTGTCACTTGATGGGTCTCCGTGGTTTCTCTGGTCACTTGATGGGTCTCCGTGGTTTCTCTGGTCACTTGATGGGTCTCCGTGGTTTCTCTTGTCACTTGATGGGTCTCCGTGGTTTCTCTGGTCACTTGATGGGTCTCCGTGGTTTCTCTGGTCACTTGATGGGTCTCCGTGGTTTCTCTGGTCACTTGATGGGTCTCCGTGGTCTCTCTGGTCACTTGATGGGTCTCCGTGGTTTCTCTGGTCACTTGATGGGTCTCCGTGGTCTCTCTGGTCACTTGATGGGTCTCCGTGGTTTCTCTGGTCACTTGATGGGTCTCCGTGGTTTCTCTGGTCACTTGATGGGTCTCCGTGGTTTCTCTGGTCACTTGATGGGTCTCCGTGGTTTCTCTGGTCACTTGATGGGTCTCCGTGGTTTCTCTGGTCTCTGGTCACTTGATGGGTCTCCGTGGTTTTTCTGGTCACTTGATGGGTCTCCGTGGTTTCTCTGGTCACTTGATGGGTCTCCGTGGTTTCTCTGGTCTCTGGTCACTTGATGGGTCTCCGTGGTTTTTCTGGTCACTTGATGGGTCTCCGTGGTTTCTCTGGTCACTTGATGGGTCTCCGTGGTTTCTCTGGTCTCTGGTCACTTGATGGGTCTCCGTGGTTTTTCTGGTCACTTGATGGGTCTCCGTGGTTTCTCTGGTCACTTGATGGGTCTCCGTGGTTTCTCTGGTCTCTGGTCACTTGATGGGTCTCCGTGGTTTTTCTGGTCACTTGATGGGTCTCCGTGGTTTCTCTGGTCACTTGATGGGTCTCCGTGGTTTCTCTGGTCACTTGATGGGTCTCCGTGGTTTCTCTGGTCTCTGGTCACTTGATGGGTCTCCGTGGTTTTTCTGGTCACTTGATGGGTCTCCGTGGTTTCTCTGGTCACTTGATGGGTCTCCGTGGTTTCTCTGGTCTCTGGTCACTTGATGGGTCTCCGTGGTTTTTCTGGTCACTTGATGGGTCTCCGTGGTTTCTCTGGTCACTTGATGGGTCTCCGTGGTCTCTCTGGTCACTCCAGTATCCTTAATCATACATGTACTAACGCCTATATATACTAGTAAGTGAAAAAATGCCAGTCCCATTTGTGTTCACAGCCTCAATGTAAGTTCTAGAATCTTTGCTGGGATATAAAACTCCATTACTACATCCCACTCCTAGTTTGATATTCACACAAAACAGTTCGGGCTCTTGCGTTTTAAGATGCCAGAAATCTACATCACCTCTTGTGGTGCCAGATAGAGCAGCCATGTTCTAATGTATTTGGTGCAGAACTATAGTTGCCTATTTTGCACCACAATCTGTAATTGTTTTATTTCTTGTCACATAAACTCACTTTAAAATCAATTTCAACATGTTTTCATACATTGATAAGTTTGATTCCATTGGAAAATGTAGACTGTCTTGCACAGAGGGGTGAACGTTAGCGATATCTATTGCAGCAATAATAATAATAATAATAATAATAATATTAATAATAATATTTATTTATTTATTTATTTATTTATACGTTATTTAACCCAGATTTTGACCACCACTGTTCCTGGTTGTTCAAAGCACCGTTAGCTCTTAATATTTTGTGTTTTAGGATTGATTTCCAATATGATTTATTTGTACCGATATCAATAACATTTACATGCCGGTGTCAATAGTATCGCCCCGCCTATTATATGACTAATGACTGACTGTCCTTATGTAGTATGATTAATTAATGTTCCTTACACACATGATCTATTAATTAACATCAAAAACATGACGGGAATGACAATGTAAGGTCTTAATATTCCCGCAAATGGTAAAACCCCATAAGGGGAAAAAAACTACTAATGTGATATAACTCGATAAACCATCAGATAAAACATAAAATATCTGAGATAAAGGCATATCAAATACTAGGATTTTATTACGTAATTACGGAGTAATTTTACTAGTCTACATACAATTTATGTTTCCTAAATTTTTATTTTCATTTTTTTAACTACTTGCAGTAGGGCTTGTGTTACTAATGTTCCTTTTACATATATAGATTTATTAATATTGTAAAAATTGACAACATCTAAGTGATTTCATTCAGCCATTGTATAGTTTCCTAGGAAAAAATTACATATAAAGTGTTCATGATTAGAAAATGAATACGGGAGTTTAACAATTTTATCTCCCTTGATTACTCTCTATGGTTAGAGGTAAGAAAGTGTACCGTCTGCAAGCCAGGGGGCATTCCCCTATTACCTACATGTATGATGTGCTAGTATGAAACTTAGTATATGTAATACATATAAATGTATCTACATTATATTTTATATTCTAAAAGTGTTTCGTCTGAAAATAAATAAATAAATAAATAAATAAATAAATAAATAAATAAATAAATAAGACTGAAAAGTAATCTTGACCCAATAAGTATCAACAATGTAATTGAATAATGATTGATGCAAGGTTGCATTATAGTATTTAAATAAATAAATAAATTTTAAAACATGACCTTGAATGCCGCATCAATATACACTTTAAATATTTTAAATCTTTATTTTATTTTTTATTTTTATTTATTCATTTTTTTTACTTTTTTTTTCATTGACACACAGTGAAAAAAATTCATGTCATGTCTATCAATTTATTTATTTAGTTATTTATTTAATTTAATTTTATTTTGGAAAGTAACTTTATAAGGGAATGGTTGGTTACTTTAGTTAAAACATTTGAAATAAATAGGGATTTTTTTCTAAAAAGTAATGAATCGTTTACCATTTCATATGCCATTTTTTATGAAATCAAAATTTAAAAAAAAATATGACAACCAAAAAACGGATAAAATTATTTAAACCATACAAATATTTAATATTAAAGTTTATTTTAATTTTTTTATTCACATTCTAAATACTTTTACAATATTATCTAACATTCATACATTTCATTTATAAGTTTATAAGTTTTGATATTATCTTGTATATTGAATAAGTTTGATGAAGTTTGTGTAATTAATAAAAACGATACTTGTAAATTCTTAATGTTATCGATGGATGCTGACCATAAAAGGGTTCATTTGTCGTTTGTCGGTACGTGTCATGTATTGAGTCATCCGGTAATGTTGACAGGTGTGCGGAGGTATGTGAATTACGGATACTAATTAACAGATTAAGACTTCAACACCATCATCTTAATAATACATTACGGGATAAACAATTCATCAATGAGAAACTTTTTAATAAACAGTAATGTAACATGTAGATATGAGGAGCGTCATATTTCTTGGAGCAAATATTGGGTAAGGGAAAGAATAAAATGTAATTGTAATCGCCATAAGTACATCATAATTTTGGGTTCGTTTAATTAAATGTAATTCTGTCAAAGGCAATTATATACATGTATACAGAATACATCGATTTAATTTTCTCCCACATCGGCGTAAACTTTATAAGTTTTGATACTATTTCAAGAAAAGAACAACTGATAAAGTTCTTCCACAAACTTGTATGTATTCAAGATTGTTTTTCTAGCTATAGACTGCCTATTAGTAATATCATATCTTTGTCCTTGTAGCAAACATAACCATTTATTTTATTTTAAAGTTTAAAATGCTAAACAAAATATATTAATTATACTTCTTTAATTTGGTTTATTCATTTTTACCATCTTTTAATTTTAACTGTTTTTTTTAATTCTTGATAGTTTTAATTTCTAAAATATTAAAACATTAACATATTTGACTTAAAGAAAATATAAATTTATTTGTAAGAAAAAGTTTTGTCACATAATATATATATTTATTCATGAATGAATGTAAATATATCCCATTTACGGCAATGTGTAACCATTTAAAAGCGTTACCAGCCTTAGACCTTTATTACGACTGCCCCCTCGATTGCAAATCACGTTCAATCGCGTCCAATCTCGTAAGGTCACGGGCCTTGCGCATGCGTAATAAACAATGTTAAACTCCTCTATTTCGACACTCACATTACCCAGTAGATCTATGATTTGTTATTCTTTATACAAGTAAAAATATTGGTCCTCCGATCTACATTATTCTTCCGAGGAAAAAAATTACTTCCGATACATTATCAATTATAAAAAACTTTTATCAAGTAGTTCTTTGTTATTTTGTTGAAAACTGCTCCCTATCTGTATAAAACTTTAATATACATGTATCTAAGTGACGAGGCATCAAAACGATCCAGTTTGATCGAAGTTGTTCATCTAGCCAGTCACGGTAAAATATTCAATGAAGCACATGTTACAAAAGACATCCTTGAAATATGTTTTAAATATGCAGATATATAAATTAAAGAAAAAGGTCTTATCTCTGTTAATTTGATCATAAAATCTATAGGAAATGGTTTTTGTTATTGATTTTTTGTTTTGTTTTTTGTCTCTCTTTAATAATATAATACTACTAATAATAATAACTAGAGATTGTAACTAGGATGCCAGTTACGTATGATTCCCCACCATCCGTAAATAATATATGGCATATATCCGGTTAAAATACCCTAGGGTCTTATTTCTTTTTCATGGTTTTCAACCGTCACAGAAAATAAGAGTGTTGTTAATCTTGATCAGAGACGCTTTACTCTTTCCATTCTATAAATTCTATACACGAGATTTATTCCGTATAATACACCTGAACTAATATCCTCTACGTGTTTAAAAGTATGTTTTTCCTATAGATAGGGTATTTTAACCGGAATATATATATAGCGCCGATCTATTTCAACACACTTTATATAGTCCGGTTTAAAGATCCTCTACACATTAAAATGCCCGTTTTTCCCATAGATGGGTCTTTAAACCGGACTATATATATATAGCGCCGATCTATTTTATTTCTAATGTTTTTAATGATTTTTATTCCGTTGATTTCAAGTTTATTCGAGTGTTTTAAAGGGTTTTCTTATAGGAGAGGCATAATATCAAAAGGGACATGTTTATTTTTGGGGTATTTTAAAACGCAAAGAAAATGTCTGGACTGAAAGACCCTCTGCGTGGTAAAAAGTATGTTTTCCCCATAGATAGGGTCTTTAAACCGGACTATATATATATAGCGCCGATCTATTTCAAAATACTCGTTTTGTCCAAAAATGGGTACCTTCTGGTAGGGTACGTTTTGTCCTGCGCCCGTACAGATCTATTACTCAATTAAATTGTTCAGTTATAAGATTTCATGCTCGAGTGGACTTGTTTGACGGTCACTAATCGGATTAACTCATAGGTGAGGGCATTGGCTTGGTATTATTAAAGTGTCGTAACCAGCTTATGTCCATTCAGAATTAGTTTCCCCGGGTCCTTAACGACGTATTTAATTACGCCATTTACACCCAACCACCTTCCAGATAAAGAGAAAATGTGCATGTCTAGCATATCTACACAGATAACAGATGATTGGTACCTAATTTCATCTAAATCCATCAAGCCGTTTTTGAGATCTGATTCAGCATATACTATGGCAGTAGGTCTTGAGAAAGGCGGAATAATAGGATTAATAAGAATAATAATAAGAAGAAACAGAACGAAAACAATATGATTACCCACCTTTGGTGGTGGGGAATCATAATAATAAATTAGAAACAATCTTATGGTTCCACCTTCTGGTCTTTAGAGATCATTTACAACGTATTACCGCAACATGTATATGCTCATATTATCGAAAGACAAGGGGAATTTGTCATTGTTTCCTTAAATGTCGATGGAAGGTCGTTGTAAATTCATCAAAACGGTTTTAATTTAAAAGCCAAAATATGTTGGAAACAACAACATTTTTGGCGAAATCACGTTTTATCAATACAAAAAAATTAAATAAATAAATCAATAAATAAAAATCTCGGGGTTCCAGAAGTAAAAATATATACATGTAAAGGTTTTTAGAAAAGATTGAGGCATAACTGATACAAGATGAACATAAATTTTACTCGCAGGTAATATTGTAAACCGAGCACGAATTTTAATTTTTGTCATTTATGTCTAATGATTTACATAAAAATGTCACATTTTACGCATTGTCTAAGTACGATTTACTTAACGTAATGGACGACTTGTTTATGTTTCCCTAGTCATTACGGCTATCGGGAATCAGTGTCTTTACTGTTTTTGACCCAGTGATCCATTGAAAACTTCGCCATGACTGACATCTCAAAAATCAAGCATGGTTAGTCTGGTTTACATTTCTAACTCTAACGTAAAGCATTTTTAGATGCACGCAACAAGTCGATTGCGAACTAGCACTGAATGCCTTATAATTTTTACCAAATAATATGCACAAATACAATAATATCAATAAATTGCCCCGACTTGGAACGCAAACTGAACCACTATACCCTTAGATTTACAACCACACCATTGTTTGTTTAGTGAAACCTTTTCATTGTAAACAAGTTTGTCATTAAATCCACAAGGGAGACAAACAGAAAAAACAAGAAAGGGATTTTAAATAATACTGGACAATAAGCAAGATGTCGGACATTCACGGTTCCTGAAGGGTTGTAAACTTGATACCCACCTTTTATCATGTCCGACGTTGCCATCTTTTACCATTGATTGTTCTGTGGACTGATTCTCTGTAGGTCAGTTTATCAACAGTCAGTTTATACGGACTTGGTTCGTTAAAGTCCTCCATTGGCTGAATCCATCGTACATATTGTAAATTGTACTTAGCTGTGTGGAAAGCATTTCCCTTGTATTTACACATATCAAACGGTGCTCCATCTTTAAAAGAAGTTACCGTTCCACATAAAATCGTTATAACCAACGTAATAAATCCAAACGAAACTTCCACCGCCATCTTGATTTGAAGATGGTACCTTTCTGTTCCTTAACTAAAATTTTGACTGTGTTTTGTTAATATCACGTGACCATAATTTATAAATGTATGATTGACACACTGTGACAAGGTAAATTGTCTATATTAGGTAATATATTGTAACTTAACGTGACCTGACAATTTGTATTCATGTGTGCACAAAAAGGAAATTCAGGAAATTGAAATGAAAAAAAACCGCCACCTATCAATAATGATAATGCGTTAGAAGTCTGTGTTTTGACAATTACAATGATTTGATGGTTATATGATTTTGGATTGTGGTTTGGACATAGATTGGTGTTTGTTTTTATTGTGGTTTTCACATAGATTGGTGTTTGTTTTGATTGTGTTTTGGACATAGATTTGTATGTTTGTTTTTGATTTGGTAATATTATTAATCAAGTCATCCATGTCCAAATAAAAGATTACTGTGATCGTACTTAATTTGGCAGCGGATTTAAATTAGCACCATTATATCGTCACACAAATCGTTAATATTGGTGCACTGTAAAATGAATACATTGACAGCATTTAGCAATAGGCAAAGCCTCACAGAACAAGAACTGATACACGCGAAACGCCAAATTAAACTGACAATAATTGTTTCATACAGAGGAAAATACGTAATAGTGAAAACGTGTACCTGACAATATCCAAAGCAACAAAAACTCGAATAAAAAGCGACAAAAATAAGATATTAAGTCGACTCGTTGTCAAACTCTCGGGTGTATAAAACAAAGCTAGTATCTACATGTAAATATTTTTATTCAATATTACTTACACACATTGTAATATTTAACAATGTTTATCCTTTATACAAACGCTTGTTGTAAGATAATTACATAACATATCCATAGTAACAGTAACAATTTAACCATCGTAAGAGTAACAGTTTAATACGATTCTATTGGCAATGTAGAAGTCAAGGTTATACTGGCAATACAGTTTCGAATATAGCAACTGCAATGTGGCTACAACAACTGCAGTGTGGCCACACGTAAGCATTATGAAATAATCATATCCATATCATGTCCGATATATCATGTTTTTGTAAGAATTAACTTGGTCCCTCTACATGTCACTTGTTACTTCATTCTATATCCATAATGCACAAGAAAACACGATTGTTAAGACATCGCTTCAGATTTTTATATATTTACGGAAATGCTTGCTCGCTCGTGTTTTGGATAGCTTCCGAAGTTCTGTAATGTTAGCTACAGTATATGAAGCAGTCATTCTCGTCTACTGAAGCCTAGGTTTTCATTACGTTACAATAAACAAATAACACACAAGAAGTCTGACAGTAAAAAAAGTCATCAACAATAAAGAACAGAGAACAGTTCATCAACAATAAAGAACAGAGAGCAGTTCATCAACAATAAAGAACAGAGAGCAGTTCATCAACAATAAAGAACAGACAGAAGTTCAATAAAACCCCTTTGACGATAGTTTACAATGTCATTGTTTTGTTACTCTGTTCTGGTCTTGTGTCCTATGGAATTTCAGTATATATAACAACAATATCCCGCCATTTCGTCCTATTTTTCACTGATAAATGTGTGATTTATTCCTATCTCGTCTTTAACATAAATCCAAACATACTTCATTGATTTACCTATAGAATTTTTATGATAATAATCTGTTTATAAAAATTGAAACCCAAATTTTTAACAAGTGATTGTGTTAAATTTTAAGTAAGCATCGTGTCATTGTAAAATTTGGAAATATACTTTGGGACATTAAGATAATGTACAACATAATATAATTTACAATACTGTTCATCCTTGTACATTATTAGAACGGACATTTCCATTGTTTGACGCTCTTTGATTATTGAAGCCGTTGTTTTGACTCTGTCCCAGTAGTCTATTTCCGTTTCCGGTTTGCATTTGGACATTTGGTTGAATGTCGTTTCTCTGTTGGTTTGGTGGTAATCTAGAATTCACATTTCCGGGCAAGGTTGGAGCTCTTCTGCTGTTGACCTGTTGTACCCGGATGCTAGATGCATGAACATTTGCGTTTGCCAATCGCCGTTGCTCAAATTCTCGTCTTATGTTCATTATATTTGTTTCGTTAAATGGATCCCTGTAAAATCGACAAGCCAGAGAGGGCATACCTGTACAAAAAATAAAACCAATTATTTCATTAATTTACACTAATAACAAAACCTTAACTAAAGAAACAATATCATTTGCTATGATGATGCATAAAAGTTGTCTAGACCGTCATATTTATGTTTAGTATTGATGAGATATTTCATGATAAAATAAATAAAAAGCTCAAGTAAAGTTACTTTTTGTAAAATAATAAATCGATGTAATATCAAATGTTTTATAGAGCAACAGCTGTCAATAACTTGTAATGTTGACCTATAAGCTGTATGTAAGCGACAAGTCCGTGTGTCAGCTCCGTGTGTCGGCTCCGTGTGTCAGCTCCGTGTGTCAGCTCCGTGTGTCAGCTCCGTGTGTCGGCTCCGTGTGTCGGCTCCGTGTGTCGGCTCAGGTATGTTTTTTTTTTTACTTTATCATGTTAAGTAAGTGAATGTAAAGCTATAGAACTAGTTCCAAGATTTCCATAAACCGCCGGGTAATGTACACACAGTCCAAGATCAACACCGCGTAAGTCAGGTAATGTACACACAGTCCAAGATCAACACCGCGTAAGTCAGGTAATGTACACACAGTCCAAGATCAACACCGCGTAAGTCAGGTAATGTACACACAGTCCAAGATCAACACCGCGTAAGTCAGGTAATGTACACACAGTCCAAGATCAACACCGCGTAAGTCAGGTAATGTACACACAGTCCAAGATCAACACCGCGTAAGTCAGGTAATGTACACACAGTCCAAGATCAACACCGCGTAAGTCAGGTAATGTACACACTGTCCAAGATCAACACCGCGTAAGTCAGGTAATGTACACACTGTCCAAGATCAACACCGCGTAAGTCAGGTAATGTACACACTGTCCAAGATCAACACCGCGTAAGTCAGGTAATGTACACACTGTCCAAGATCAACACCGCGTAAGTCAGGTAATGTACACACTGTCCAAGATCAACACCGCGTAAGTCAGGTAATGTACACACTGTCCAAGATCAACACCGCGTAAGTCAGGTAATGTACACACAGTCCAAGGTCAACACCGCGTAAGTCAGGTAATGTACACACAGTCCAAGATCAACACCGCGTAAGTCAGGTAATGTACACACAGTCCAAGATCAACACCGCGTAAGTCAGGTAATGTACACACAGTCCAAGGTCAACACCGCGTAAGTCAGAGCGGGGAACCATGGCTTCAGTAAACATTCGTGCAATACATATATTCACAGTTCAAAGCCATAAGCCATACCATGTATGTCGGATCAGGAACCCAAGATTTCCGTTAATTGTCAGGCAATACACACAGTTCAAATCAGATCAGAGAAAAACAATTCAACATTCAACTCCTTATTTCACTATGCTTCACTATGCCATGCTTCAGTTACATTTGTGGATTTAGATGGATCGGGTACTTACATTTCGAAGGCAATAGCAAAGTCACCAATGGACATGACGAAATTATAATTTTGTCTGAGGGATGAGTGATGTATAAAATCGACGAATTATAATTATATAGCCACGCCTAATAAAAATTGTATATCTAAGAAAAGGTTCAATTGTTGTTGTTGGATATCTAATTGATAATGACAACTTCCAAAAAACTCAGACTCGAACTTGACCTGTATGTTATATATAGATAAACTTTCAAGTAGCTTTGATTTAAAAGGTTGTTTCTAAGAAAGCAACGAATAATGGATGAGCACAAATAGAGACATAACGAGTATTAATGTAATGATGGATGCATCATTACGAATAAGGCGCCCAAACAAATAAAAGTCTAACCCTGTATTCAGAACTCATATTATTAGAAATTAACAGGTTTTTTTTTACTTCAAGGTTTAAATTAAATAAAGATTCAAGAGATGTAACCTTTTTGGTCATTTAGAATATATACTTGGAGCAAGCGTGTCTATGTATGGTGTCTCTCTCTGAAATTTTATTCTTAAAAATTATTGTCTTGGTGTCAAATGAAAGTAGAAGTAGTACATAAAAATCCAATTGGTTGAAATTCAAACAATAGACAAAGTTGACTGACATCACCTATACCCAATATCACAACCTGTTGTTTTGATGAGCTAATGATGTGTTGATTTTAAATTAATCCAAGCATTTACCAATATGATGTCATATTGATAACTAAATACAGCTACTCTATCGAATTGAATAATAAATCATGCCCCGGGGATAAATGACCATTAGTGTTGCTTATAAAAAAGATTTGGACATGGATCAGTGATTACTTAAGTATCCTTTACAATGAAAATTCAAGCTTATGGTTTTAATTCTTAAACAAAATGATAGCAGCCATCCCATAAAGAAAACTATAGTTTGAGGGTGGGGATCTCAAAGTTAGTACCTAGACCTACCTGTCCCCACCCTCCTATTGAATGACCATATGGGTTTACTTAAGTATCAATCTATTAAACTTTTCATAAAGAATAAGAAAATATATATGTTAGGGGTGGGGATCTCAACTGATCAAAAGTTAGTACCCAGCCCCGCCTGTCCCCAACCTCCTCTGGAATAACGTCATTTGTATTTCTGCAGTAGCATTCTATTCAACTTTAAAAGCCGAACCGGAAAATATATAGTTTCAGGATGGGGATATTAACCATTTAAAAGTTAGTACCAAGCCCCGCCCATCCCCACCCTCCATCAGGAATGACCCCATAGGACTTTTTTTAAGTATCACTCAATTCAACTTTTCATGTAGAACCAGAAAATATATAGTTTATGGGTTGAGATATTAACCGTTCAAAAGTTAGCACACTGCCCCGCCCATCCCCACCCTCTCTGATACCCCCGGGAAAATCTTGTGATACAGACTTGTTACATCTTGAGACACTGATCATGAATATATATGGTTTTATAGTACAAAATATAGTATTAATAGCAAAATTGAGCATTATTGTTTTTAAGACCCCGCCCTCCTGCCCCTCCCCTAATGACCCTATGGGCATTTTACCTCGGCCTCTGGGGAAGGAGATGGGGATCAACCTTCCTGTGAAGTTTGGTTAAGATTGGACCAACGGTCTTCGAGAAATTGGTTGGACAAGTTCATGGCCGGAAGAAGAAGAAGAGGAAGAATAATAACAATAATAATAATAATAATAATAATAATAATAATAATAATAATAATAATAAGAAACGGTGCAAAAACAATAAGTCGCCAAACTTTGTTTGGGCGCCTTAATAAACAGTTATAACATGTTAGTGAAGACATACCTATAGTATTAACATTAATACTACAACATTAGTGTGGAGAACACAAGCTGTTAACACTTACTGTATATAAGGTCATAAAAGTATAATTCAGCGATATCCTAGTATATTTTGTAATTTTGATATATTGGTCTGTAATTTTAAACATACCAGATAAAATTACAATAATTTATTTTAACAACATGTTGTATCTCACAAACAAAATATATCGATCTATTTACTTACCGGAAAATCCGGCAGGCTTCACGTTAACGGATCTCAGATCTGACCAATACTCGGAATAAGTTCTTACAACTGTAGCTCTGTAACAGAAAAATATAGATGTCTTAATCCGCTGAATACATTATCTCTGTTAACAATTAAGTAAGTATTAGTTACTGAACGAGAAATAGACCTATACATTTTGTGTTTAGGTTCTAAAAGCCATGATACATTTGTGTTGTGTTTGGGTTCTAAAAGCCATGATACATTTGTGTTTAGGATCTATGATACATTTGTGTTCAGGTTTTACAATCCATGATACATTTGTGAAGCCATGATACATTTGTGTTTGGGTTCTAAAAGCCATGATACATTTGTGTTTGGGTTCTACAATGCATGATACATTTGTGTTTGGGTTCTACAATTCATGATACATTTGTGTTTGGGTTCTAAAAGCCATGATACATTTGTGTTTGGGTTCTAAAAGCTATGATACAGTTGTGTGTGGGTTCTAAAAGCCATGATACATTTGTGTTTGGGTTTTAAAAGCTATGATATATTTGTGTTTGGGTTCTAAAAGCTACGATACATTTGTGTTTGGATTCTAAAAGCCATGATACATTTGTGTTTGGGTTCTAAAAGCTATGATATATTTGTGTTTGGGTTCTAAAAGCCATGATATATTTGTGTTTGGGTTCTACAATCCATGATACATTTGTGTTTGGGTTCTTAAAGCCATGATACATTTGTATTGGGGTTCTAAAAGCCATGATACATTTGTGTTTGGGTTCTAAAAGCCATGATACATTTGTGTTTGGGTTCTAAAAGCCATGATATATTGTGTTTGGGTTCTAAAAGCCATGATACATTTGTGTTTGGGTTCTAAAAGCTATGATATATTTGTGTTTGGGTTCTAAAAGCCATGATACATTTGTGTTTGGGTTCTAAAAGCCATGATATATTTGTGTTTGGGTTCTAAAAGCCATGATACATTTGTGTTTGGGTTCTAAAAGCCATGATACATTTGTGTTTGGATTCTAAAAGCCATGATACATTTGTGTTTGGGTTCTAAAAGCCATGATATATTTGTGTTTGGGTTCTAAAAGCCATGATACATTTGTGTTTGGGTTCTAAAAGCCATGATATATTGTGTTTGGGTTCTAAAAGCCATGATATATTTGTGTTTGGGTTCTAAAAGCCATGATATATTTGTGTTTGGGTTCTAAAAGCTATGATACATTTGTGTTTGGGTTCTAAAAGCCATGATACATTTGTGTTTGGGTTCTAAAAGCCATGATACATTTGTGTTTGGATTCTAAAAGCCATGATACATTTGTGTTTGGGTTCTAAAAGCTATGATACATTTGTGTTTGGGTTCTAAAAGCTATGATACATTTGTGTTTGGGTTCTAAAAGCTACGATACAGTTGTGTTTGGATTCTAAAAGCCATGATACATTTGTGTTTGGGTTCTAAAAGCTATGATACATTTGTGTTTGGGTTCTAAAAGCCATGATATATATGTGTTTGGGTTCTACAATCCATGATATATTTGTGTTTGGGTTCTAAAAGCCATGATATATTTGTGTTTGGGTTCTAAAAGCCATGATACATTTGTGTTTGGGTTCTAAAAGCCATGATATATTTGTGTTTGGGTTCTAAAAGCCATGATATATTTGTGTTTGGGTTCTAAAAGCCATGATATATTTGTGTTTGGGTTCTAAAAGCTATGATACATTTGTGTTTGGGTTCTAAAAGCCATGATACATTTGTGTTTGGGTTCTAAAAGCCATGATACATTTGTGTTTGGATTCTAAAAGCCATGATACATTTGTGTTTGGGTTCTAAAAGCTATGATACATTTGTGTTTGGGTTCTAAAAGCTATGATACATTTGTGTTTGGGTTCTAAAAGCTACGATACAGTTGTGTTTGGATTCTAAAAAGCCATGATACATTTGTGTTTGGGTTCTAAAAGCTATGATTAATTTGTTTGGGTTCTAAAACGCCATGATATATATGTGTTTGGGTTCTACAATCCATGATACATTTGTGTTTGGGTTCTAAAAGCCATTATACATTTGTGTTTAAGTTCTAAAAGCCATCATGCATTTGTGTTTAAGTTCTAAAAGCCATGATGCATTTGTGTTTAGGTTCTAAAAGCCATCATACATTTGTGTTTAGTTTCTACAATCCATGAATACATTAGTGTTCAGGTTTTACAATCCATGATACAGTAATTATACAGTAATTCATAAAACCGGTGATTTCATGTTGAAATGGACATTGTTGATGTTTCATCGTGACCTATTTCAATGTTTTACATCCGCTGTACATGCGCTGTTTCGGGGCCTACATTTGTTCAAACAAACAAAATAGTTCTAAAATTTAAAGTTCTTTAACTACTCAGTTTGTTTAATTTACTTGTAAAAATAATTAACGTGTTCTCGCAATATAGACAGAACCATAAGCCAAGAACACATGTCTATGTGTACAAATAGAAAGGTAAAATCCGTCTCTATTATTTCTGACGTATTCCTATGCTATTTGTTGTTGAAGTCACAATTCTGTACGTTCTGTACTGACGTTATTTGCAAATAAACGACGAAATTGTTGTGTTGTTTTATTTAAACATGTCTAAATTTGTGTAATATTGAGTTGTATTTATATAACATTTCGTTACTTATGCAATGTACATTCCAGACCTTGGTAAAATCCATATGGTGTCTAAGTTATTGCAATACAATGTAATTGTTATTAAAGTTAAGAGGGTTTTGTTAGAAGTAAAACTCAAATTGATACATAAAACAAATAAAATTTAGAAAAAGATGCACATAAAACGCAGGTTTTTTACCTCAAATATCTACTAACTTCAATTACTTTCCAAAAATACAAGTGTGATTCAACAATTTAATGGAATGCAAAAAATTAAAATAATCAAAAACAAACATACTATTCCATTTCGAAAGCACAATCCAGAAGCACAATAAAATCTTTGAAACTGACAAGTTAGGTTACACACTGAACTTCCACCAGGAAAGTCAGATGTCGGGTGCTCCGGAAGGGTAAACTCCTGTTTAGATAGCTACACCTGTCACATGTGTAATCAAAATTAAGTGAAAGAAACATGGAACTATGGGACGCCAAATACATCCAGAGCAATCCAGGACACAGAGACATCAAACTTATACTGTGATGACGGCTATAAAACTTTTTGAGGGTCCTGATAAGCCTAGGCTTGCAATATCCCTAGGTCAACAATTTATTTGTAAGCAGCCTGCCTCGTTGTATAAAGTTCCCATATTGGGAACAAGCTCTATCATGGCGTATTAATTGGGAAACAAATAAACCATAAGCAGAAGAAAGCAAGTATATTGCTGCATAGAAAAGGAAAGTTGACAATAGAAAAATTGAAGTCATAACGTCTGTCGTACAGTTTCAATTGTAGCCTTTCGTGGGCGTCATAATTGAGATATAAGTCTAAATATGAAGCAAAACATAGGGAATCAATCTTTTATTGCAAGCTCGTTAGGCTAGATGACATTCATATTCAAATTTAGGATTGTTAAGAGACAAAACATTATTTATATATAAGTATGTGTAGTAAAATGATTTGGCGACAGTCTTCTCTACTGAAGTAATAAGATAAGGCATACAATCTGCTTCATAAGAATAAAGAAACAAATCAACAAGCGATGGTGCACAGTTTGTACTCATAAGTATACCGATTGTTTGCTGGAAAATTATATTACCAAACACAATAATTGTCTATAAAAAAAACCTCCAACATTTTGTAAATGGTATCTTCAGTATTTTTGTGTTTGGAATCCGTATGATTCTTGGGGAAAATAACCAGAACCCTTGTTCAGCACTAGATATTAGTATCTTGGGTTTCGGTTTTTGCAAAAGAATGACAAGTAAATAGTCTAAGACTTTTTTTCAATTTAGAATGAAGGATAGTGGTGTAAAGTTTTTCCGCATACGTTTTACACGAGAGAACTGGACATTGGAGGAAAGATGTTCGAGTAATTCCTGAGAATTTTCAAGACTCCACATTTGTTTGATGCCAGATATAGAAAAGACTTTATCTGAATAAGACTAAAGACCATCTTTGACGACTGGCAAAATGTGTGTTAGAGTTACTGATAATGATTTAGTAGAACATTTAGATAAGCCTGTTATATATCTTTCCTTGTATGGATTTTATAGAGTTTAGAAATCCAATACAAGTAAGGAAGGTCAAGTTCTTCCTCTCTAAGATTGATACCGAAAGACTCGAGAACTCCCTTATGATTTGAAAGAACTTCATTTTGGTAAAATTAGTTATAGTATATGTAGGATTATCTGATATACTATCTAAACCAAGTTCCTTAATAAGACATCAATAAGACATCAAGAATTATCTAGGGTGTTATAATGTAATCTTACTCAAATTGTACTGCTCCAAGGTTACATCCCATTGGCGGAATCCAAATAACAGATACTTCTGTTTTGGTTGAATTGTCGACGTGTGTAGCGCCCCCTACATATACATTTGGACTCAACACTAAGTAACATCGCATTGCTTTAGCGAGTGAGTTGGTTACAACGAACTGTCCATAGGTACGGTTGTCTCCATGGTGACGGGTTTCTGGGATAGCTTTTATGTAGAATCCCTTAAAATATTCTCCACGAGGGGCTTTCAGTGTCACTGAAATTAAAAGAAACTCGTTATTTAAAAATAAATCGTATCCTTTTTCATCAACAATGCTTTGCAAAACCAAATGACAGTTAAAGAGGTATATAACAATGACAAGATGGCAGTCTATTAGGTGTAGTAAAATATGTCAAAAGAATCGTTTTATTTCATTGTGCTGTGCCTAGAAACAAATATTTATACAGTATATCAAGTATTTACCTAATAAGAAGACTGAAGTACTCAATAAAAACATTATACATAGGTTTTGGCAACAATTAAAAATGTTCTGAAGAACAAAGCAGTTAGAGAACGGAACAAATTAATTGACAACAGATATTATTTTAGTGTTCAATGGAAGATTATTTAGACTGATTATTTTAAAAAACAACCCCCTCCCCTTAAACACCATAACAGCAATATTTTTGCATTCATGTAATGATAAATACGAATTTCTAAGATCTCAAATATGGGACTATTTGGCAAAAAACGGCCTATTGCCTCATGGTCCCTTCTGGAATGAACAATATACATTTGTCGATTGTGTTGTATAATTATATTCTATGTCAATGTTTTGATCTTATACAAAACCTCGGATTTATCGTCAAGTACAAAATAACACTTGGTCATCAAAAATGTCTGAAAACATCATAAGAATGAACATAAAAATCTGGTATTCTGTGAAAATAAAAAAAAACTTATGCAAACAACCTTTTTATGGACTTAATGACCTAGCACCTTTAATTAAAAATAAATAAATATGTTTCTGTGAGCATATTATATTGACAGGAGGATTGTTTAAGACTTATCTTAACTGTCATACTGGATGACTAAGACGCGAGGGGAGTGTTCTTGTTATATCCACAATAACTACATATATATTAATATTCATATATTTATATACAAGAACCTATATCAAACAGATGTTTACGTCTTTCGTGTTGATTGATAGACATAAAAAATACCGTACATTGATACAAAAAATCCCCCTAAAAAGCTAGTTATATAATATATATATATTTTTTTTTATAATTTTTAACAAATCCTGAAATATGCATTTATATAAACTGTAACAGATAACATATGCAACATTGCAACCCCTCCTTTTACATGAATTTTGCTTCATCTGACAAGGAAACCATTTTGGCGATTTTTTCTGATTTTAAAATTCTTATTTTGGTGTTAAACAAGGCGAACTTTTGTTTCCTCCTTTATTTTTAATATTTATTAATGATATAAATATAATTTATGAACTTTTTTATGTTTATTTCATTCAGTATTACATAAATTATAATGGTGTACAAACTGAGGTCATTAAAAGTTATGTGTATCTTTGTGTTATATTTATGTAATGGTCAATGGATTCAAACTCAACACAAGATATATTCATGAATCATGATCTAAATCTTAATATAGTGTTTTAAATGTATTGGAAACTTTTAATTTAGATGTATAATCCATGGTGCCTTCTATCTTGAATTGTAGAGTGGATGCCTTGGTTTTGGGGGAGGGGGTGGGTCTGTAGTTTCCAGCCAGCTGATGATATTGAACATTTGTAAACAGTGGCGGATCCAGGGGGGGGGGGGGCACAGGGGTCCCGTACCACCCCATTGGCCCCGACTTTTCACCCCTCTCTCACAGCTAATTGTCAATCAACCAGCGTGTTGACCAGTTAATAATTAATTCGTGTACACAGGCAGGAAATTGCAATCATGTGATGATGTAATTTACCAGTTCGCTGAAGTATGAAAGAATCCAGGTAGTACTGACCATTCTTAGGTGATAATGTTATTTACCTGATCGCTGAGGCGTGAAAGAAACCAGGTAGTATCAGTAGATAATGTTAATTAGTAATACTAATTAAGAGATTTCCATGAAGAGTGATTCCATTAATCATACGAGAATTCATTTAATTTACCTTTTGAAACCAAGGGACATGCCCGAGAGAGAGAGAGAGAGAGAGAGAGAGAGAGAGAGAGAGAGAACTAATGTTTAGCATACAAGATTTTTTTTGTATATTTTTATAGCGCGATGTTCTATTTCCATATAAAAGTCCAGGTTTTTGTACATTTTTATTTTTAATTGGTTTTAATAAGACAAAAATCTGTCTCATTTGACTTTTTATTCTATTCGTTCGACACGACAGTGTTCAAGATGCAGGAAATTGCATCATTTGTACTGAAAAGCGAATTTTTTTTTGGGGGGGGGGCATGTATCTTTGCACATTTAACTTGGAAGATATCCATTAGCACTATCATGTAAGGTTTTATGAAAAGTGATCCAAACTTTGTCATAAATAAAATTAGTCATAGATAAGTCATCTTCAATCATTGGTATCTAACTATAATTGATAAGTTCGGGATAATGAGTGCTATATCAAGACATCTGCTAATTAAACTTTTTGGCTCTTTAAGATTGACACTTTTTAAATGAAAGAACATTCAGTAAATTTACTACATCTATAATTAACCCATTGTGTGCTGTCACGTTATGTGTTGACTTAAAACTTCAAATCGTCTAATTACCTAATCAATCTCATTCCGTATAAAACAACTGTCCCATTGTAAAGTTGGCAAACTTGAATACTAGAATTAAAATGAATGAAGTCTCACTACGACGGCATATGTCTTACATGTGATTTATAATAATAAGGTATTTAAATTCCAAAAATTACTAGCTAATAACTCGAAATAGGTCTTCTCGTAAACAAGAAGTTGAAAATTGACGAATCTGCAGTGCCCACACGTATGATTTGCCTTTAAATTTCATTTTCTTCAAACTATTAACAGAACTATAACACATTGTTTATTTTAAGATTTGAAAGATTTTTTTTAATTTCACACAATGAAAATTGTCAGAATAGTGAGAAATATATTATGTAATCTCGTCCTTTGATGATCAGAGAGAAGGTTTACGTATTTTGTACTCTTTATACTAGAACATACCTTTGTTGACAAATATTTAATGATATTTGTATAATTAGATGTTTTAGCATTCCTTATGTTCTTCAAAACAATTTACATATTTTATTTAATGTCACTTTTTGTCAAAATACTTCATAAGAGCATAACGTTTCTTCAGTGCACATAACAAATACAGGGTTATTATCTTCTCTTGTCGGAGAACTGAATTTTCGCCATAGATGAAATATGCAATTAAAATACAACTTATTATAACTATTGACTGTATCACCACGTGGTCTTCAGGTTTTTTTTTTGACTGATGATAGAAGCTGATGGGCATTGAACCAGTGGTTTTAATACACATGTACATGTGGTCTGTAGAGATGGCGACTTTTACGGGTTTATCTGTAATATGTATTTGTGAATTCACTGCAAGTACATCACTGTACAAAATTGAAAATTTTCAGTGAGATCTTTCGGAGTTTTACATATAAGCTACAGTATAATTACAAGTGTTTACAATTTTACTCAGTTAAAATATTATTTTCAGAAGAATTTAATGAAATTCTTTAAAATATGACAAAAACATGAAAATTATGATAATTTAGTATGATTTCGTAGTTTTTCAACCACAAAATGTGCGTATTAACTGTCATAGTGTAATTAGTCATAATAAATATAACTCAGTTTAACAGCTAATAAGAAACTCCGATATATTAACCCTAAAGGAAATAAATGTAGCTTGAATAAAGTTTTAATTTAACACGAATTTATGTATAACAACATTAAAGTCAAAATTTAACTGATTACAAGGAATGATAAAAATTAAGTCTCTAAAAACTCTAACCGTCTCTTGTTTTATGTCCGGGATATGTTCATCTAGTATGACACTGACATAGATATGCCAATTTTGAATTTTATCTTTTAATACATTCTAAATTGGTATATGACACCTTCTGCTCATGTCATTAATATTAAGTTTATCAGGCTTTTATTCATTCATTATTATCAAAATTCTTAATTCAAATTCAAAATTATTATTATTTTTTAAAATTTCTTACTTTCTGCTCTGACGTCAACCACCTACATGGTGACGTAAGACATAATCATGTCGTCATTGCACGGTATAAAAATCGGCAGCTGTGTTTTCAATGACGTAGGAAAGGTTAATTTATATGAAGAATAATAATTACTTATATGCAACGTAACGGAAAAATATTCTAAAATTTTGCTTTACCTTCTACGATTTAATGATCAAAATGTTTTAATTTATATGATCAAATGTTTTAAATGTTTTAATTTTTATGAGTAAATTTTTGTTGTATTTTTTTTACATGTATTTTAATTATAGATACGACATGTAGTGTCTCGTAGGCCACATGTGGCCGGATATAAAAATTGTACAAGGTTTTTTATGTGTATATGAATATTGAATTTTTATATGCGACACTTAAATAAAATAAATTATTATTATTATTATTATTTAAACATTTTTTTGCAAGAATGCATGTACAAATATAACATTATAATATGTTTGGTTGTTTTCAATATCTGTGTTCGGTGTTTAAAATAATTGACTTTTTATCTACCCTCATATGTTTGGTTGTTTTCAATATCTGTGTTCGGTGTTTAAAATAATTGACTTTTTATCTACTCTCATACTCAGTTTCTTAGTTTGTCATGTTAGTCTTCTATGTATGTTATTATCACCTGATGTACCACAAATTAAAGAATTGAACTACCTTATTATTAAGCCGATACACACTGATACATAATAATTTTATACCACTGTATATCTATATATACATATATAAATTACACACACGAGATGTTCCAACATTTTGTCTCAGATTTTGACAAGTTGTATATATACGTCAATCATATTGCAGTAGAAATCTCCTGACAATGCGTGATCTCCATACACACGGAAACTCGTAAATGTCACATTTCCTTCTCTAAATTATTAAGAAATATTGACTATGTTATGACGTTAGTTTTACCAATGATATTCTGGTTTTACTTTCCGTTATATAGTTCATTTAACTCGTTGTGAATTTAATTTTAAAACTTTAATCTCAATGTCAAAATGTGCCATGTTCTGCTTTACAACTTAATGTAACAATGCATATAAGTAACATATGTGAATTTCCCTATGATGGGTTCAGACACGTGTTCATGATAATGACCGAACAAATGCATGTAGACATACATCTTCGTGATATATTACAGATGCTAAACTTTGCTTTGAACATGATTGTTTTTTACCCTAATCTTCTTAACATACCATATTATATGTTTTGTTTTGCATTGTCGCACAAAAGCACGCCATTAAACAAAATCTTTAATAAATCTACTTAAAAAGTACCATGAATATAGACAATTTTGTATCAAATAAGCACGCCATTATTATTATAACTAGATATTATAATAAAATGATAAAGATTCTTCTATAGCTGACAGGGTGAAGCAAAAATAGAACATCTGACACAGGTAACAATTTCAACAATATCTGAATAGCGTCTTAAAATACCAAACACAAAAATTCCTAAAACCTACAATATGTGTATTCCTTAATGACAGCGATTTAAATAGTAAATATGATATATATAACACTAAGCTGTCTCGGACGTTGTGGGTGCATGTCAAATATATGTACAATGTCAAGTAATTACAGTTTGTAAACATAGATAAATATAAATAAAAATTTGCGGGGGACAGCTAGAGACAAGTCTTGTCAAATTAGGATGAAAAAGGACAATTTTAAAGAAATAAAATATGTCCTACTGCTTTATTGTGTCAGCCTCCAGATGATGAAAACTGTTATGTTGGTATCACAGTAGACAGGAAACACAACCAAAATCACGACTAGATATAATTCAATAAAAAACAAACATACATATCCATATCCAAATCACAATTCCGAAAGCAAAGCAAAAAACATAATGTAATATAATTTGGACCGTTAGGCGATAGAACTTTATCTATATATCCGTATATGTGAGACTGAATGACTTGGTGGTAGGCGATTTCGCGAGGTTAGAAACAGCCAAAAAAGAACATCATATAATATAATATGTATCTCGTCTTACAAAAACACTCGCTAACTGTAGTATGTTAATTTTTCTACCTTCCGAAAACGGTTTTCAAAATGCACACTGTATCTGTATTATTTCAAACCAACCTCGTAAAATGGGTGGTTATAGTGGCGGTAAAATCATATAAATATGTCAATTAATCATAATCAGTTATCATAATTCATCTTTTTTAATTTATATTCAGGATGTTGGCTACATAGATATGCAGTTTTATTTGGCTGTCGAATGGCACGGGCATGTAGAGCAAACGTACTAGTTTGAAATCATGGGATGGATAGAAACAGCTTTAGAATCATCTGATAGATAGGAGGAATACCGATTTGAGCATATGAAAATAGAAGTTGGTTATTGAACACGTGATGTATGATAGCTGTATATAGTTGGTATGTACTTGTCATTTATTAATCAGGCATTAAGTAACTTAAGTTGTTATCTCTAAGCTTTAATCTATTAAAGCAAACACAAACATACCAATCCATGTCCAAAGCACAATCCTAAACCAAAGCAAAAACAAACATACCAATCCATGTCCAAAGCACAATCCCAAACCAAAGCAAAAACAAGCATACCAATCCATGTCTGTCCAAAACACAATCCTAAACCAAAGCAAAAAACAAACATACTAATCCATGTCCAAAACCAAAGCAAAAATAAACATACCAATCCATGTCTGAAGCACAGTCCTAAACCAAAGCAAAAACAAACATACCAATCCATGTCCAAAGCACAATCCTAAACCAAAGCAAAAATAAACATACCAATCCATGTCCAAAGCACAACCCTAAACCAAAGCAAAAACAAACAACATACCAATCCGTGTACAAAATACAATCCTAAACCATAGCAAAAACAAACATACCAATTCATGTCCAAATCACAACCCCAAAACAAAGCAAAAAAATTAAACAAACATACCAATCCATATCCAAAACACAATCCTAAACCAAAGCAAAAACAAACAACATACCAATCCGTGTACAAAGTACAATCCCAAAGCAAGATAAAAACTTTGAAACTGACAAATTAAGTCAAATATTTGAATTCACACTAGGGAAGTGAGGGCGGGTACTCCATGTACCTACTGTTTAACTCACGGCAGGGAAGTGAGGGCGGGTACTCCATGTACCTACTGTTTAACTCACACCAGGGAAGTGAGGGCGGGTACTCCATGTACCTACTGTTTAACTCACGCCAGGGAAGTGAGGGCGGGTACTCCATGTACCTACTGTTTAGCTGACGCCAGGGAAGTGAGGGCGGGTACTCCATGTACCTACTGTTTAGCTAGCTACAACCGCCAAATTGTACACGATAATAATCAAATGTTATACTACAGTGGATTTTGAATCTAAACACCAATCGGGTTTCTCCAAAATATTTTTTCGAATTTTATTGCTTATTGCAGTTAGTCTACCAAACCCGATCCAAAGGATCTTCGTATGCAAAATTTCACTCTATACAACGAACACATTTCCCCATATCTTAAAACCGATGATGCTATGAACTGACAATTGGTTTATCATATAAACAAATATTTTATTTTTCATATACTTTATATTTAATATTGCAATACACCTTACAAATTGCTAGACCGTCATTGTTTACACAAATCGACAGTTTTCTGTAATATTGATTCCTAGTTTTTACTCGAAATGAGCAAAATTTTGTGTCAAAATACATGTACAAAACTGAAGCGTGTTAATATCTCCTAAATTATGTGTATATATCCACGGTCAGTGTCCGTGTATACGGTGGGAAACTATTATCAAAATATTGGTAAAACACCAGAATTTAAAAAGTCAAACTAATAAGGTATGATTTTTTTCCAACCAGTTAATATTCAATTAAGGGGATTTTTCACGCGTTATGAAATGACAATGGTCGTTTAGTTTGGCAGTGTGATTGGCACTGTGTATATGTCTGTAGTTAGCTAGCTAAATCACAAGATGCTGGACATTTGCACTTTGCCCAGACAAAGAAAATACGAAAACTGTATACTATATATATATAATATGTTTAAAACCATTTATTATGAACCTCCAGTCGGACATGGAAGATGCTTCATGATGGAACAATATAATTTTAAAAATAAATTTCTTAAACTGCACATTCCAAGATGTATAGTCGTTGTTTATTGAAAATTAAATTTAGTATTCAAAGGTAATAATTTACCAAAACTTATGGAACTACTATATAACAAGTTCTTATAAAAAATAACCCGTATTATTTACGAGAGGGCACATCTCGTGTTTGTTCCATGTCATTTTCCACTCTTTTTAGATTTTTGAATATTATTTGCGTTCAGAACGCATTCAAAGATCGGATGTTATACATTAAAACATATAATTATTCTTAATTCTTTTGACATTTACAAAGCATGTTGGTTTATAGTTATTTCTTAATTCTTTTGACATTTACAAAGCATGTTGGTTTTGTTTATAAGTTTCTTACTACTTTCTTAACTGTTTTATTTTAATATTACATCAATTTAATAATTTTGAAGAGAAATCTCTCGAATTCTGGTTATTTTCATTACTTTAAAATATTGACGCCAAGTACATTTACTTGATGTAACACAAATGTTTGGTACTACAAGACTTACCTTTGACACCATGTGACTTGAGTTGTTTTGGCCGTGCGGTTGCATTCCAGTAAGTTGTTGATTCTACATGTAGTGTGTAAGGATTGGTTGTGGCATCTTGTGGTTGATACTGTCCAACGTGTGTGATATTCAGTGGTACTGTGTGGAAGGCATTGGCTCTATCAAACACACACATGTCATGTGGTGCCCCATCCATAAACGTATACACAGGGCCAAACGATATACACAAAACAAGAAAAACTCCATTCAACAGAAATGCAACGTCCACGGCCATTTTTACTGAAAGACTGTACAAGAAAGTGCGACGGAGTTTCAAGTGTCCAGCTTAACCACGTGACCAGGGCTGCACCAATGTGACAGAAAGATTGTCATTTGACAAATTGACGTGGACAGTTGACCTATAGGTAAAACAATGAGGTCTATATTTGGTTAATCACGTCTTGACCAGTCTTGTATGACGTCCATTTGTAATTTAATGAAAATGTTTCGCTATACTAACCCTTCCCTGTCTGCTATTCTACACTATGTTGGGGGTCTTGAACTTATGTTATAACGTCAATTTATCTAAAATTATCGTCAAACATCAGTAACTGTTAGAGTTTTTAGCATTATACTATAACACTATTAAGGGCAGTTCAAAAATATATATCCGATTAACATGTATATCAACTCTAGTTCTAACGTCATGATATCCAAAATAATCGTCAAACTCATTCGGTCGTTTCTGATTTTTATTATCGTCATTGCACAATATAAAAATGATATACATGTAATGTATTTTCTCCTTGTTCTTTGTTATTTTTGAAAAATATTATTGAATTAAAACTGAAACAATAGAAATACATAATTACAGCCATCAGAATTAATTTTTACATTTCATTTCATTAAAATAAATAATATTGTTAGCTTATCCCACCGTTACGTTTTTACAAAAGCTAACTGCCGCTTGTTTTATCAACATTATCAACATCTTTGAGTAAAATTAAACCATAGGGTTAGTTGAAAGTATTATTTTAATTTTTTATAAATCTCTTAAATAAGTTTACATGTAATAAGCAATTTTCCCAAACATTTTCACAAGAGAACGTGACGATAAGTTGTATGGCACTCCAAGTTTAAAAAGAAAGTGGGAGACAAATAAAATTATTATCTTTTTGTGTATAGACTCGATCATGAAACTTAGTTTTTCGCATGTGAAACTGTGGGACTAGTTTGTACCTAGAACTAAATTTCTCGTTTGTGGCACGAGTTTATTGCTCAAGAATTATAGTTACGGGTGGAAAACTAGAAGTTGTCGCATTTTTATACTTGCAATATTACAGATTTTTTTGCGATACTGAACAATCAAGCGATATACAGATGGTTATGACGTCTGAGCTACTCTCCTTGCTGTCCAAAAATACAGAAAGGAGGTTCGTTTTATATATGTTCATATCTCAACATACAATGTATAAAAGAAGCTGATATTGAAAATATAATATAATGTTACATTTTATCAAATGGTTTATGTACGTAAAGTGACCAGTAATATTGGGTCAAAGATAGTGGTCGTATGTATTACCTATCCCGATGGAGTAGTGTATTCTTGCACGGTGTAAAACTATACAAACTTTTCTACAAGGTATACCCAGGTACCAAGGTAACCGATAACAACACACAATATAACATAGAAGATAAAAAGTCGTAAGAAACAGAACGTGATAAGCATTAAAGCCACTATAAAATACACACCACTATAAATCTAGACTTTGTACGGACACCATACACACCACTATAAATCTAGACTTTGTACGGACACCATACACACCACACTATAAATCTAGACTTTGTACGGACACCATACACACCACTATAAATCTAGACTTTGTACGGACACCATACACACCACTATAAAATCTAGACTTTGTATGGACACCATACACACCACTATAAATCTAGACTTTGTATGGACACCATACACACCACTATAAATCTAGACTTTGTACGGACACCATACACACCACTATAAATCTAGACTTTGTACGGACACCATACACACCACTATAAATCTAGACTTAGGACGGACACCATACACACCACACTATAAATCTAGACTTTGTACGGACACCATACACACCACACTATAAATCTAGACTTTGTACGGACACCATACACACCACTATAAATCTAGACTTTGTACGGACACCATACACACCACTATAAATCTAGACTTTGTACGGACACCATACACACCACTATAAATCTAGACTTTGTACGGACACCATACACACCACTATAAAATCTAGACTTTGTACGGACACCATACACACCACTATAAATCTAGACTTTGTACGGACATCATACACACCAATATAAATCTAGACTTTGTACGGACACAATACACACCACAATAAATCTAGACTTTGTACGGACACCATACACACCACTATAAATCTAGACTTTGTACGGACACCATACACACCAATCTATTTATTTTGAGTGCGGTCCATCAAGACGAACATTTAGTTTTGTTTTAAATAACCCCCTATATATGGACATTGATTAGGGTAACATTATGATTAAAAGTGATAACGTGTGTTAGATAACCTATATTGGATATTGTAATGATACCGAGGTTTTAAATCTTCTCAAATATTTTTACTGTGTTCCAGCTGTAAAATGGCGAGGGAAATTCCACGGATCCTGGCGTTAATTGTGGGAGGTGTTGGTATGGGCGTGGCTGGATCTATATACTGTTTTGGAGTGTATTCCAATGCAGTCAAAAAGCATTTTAATTATACACAATCTGAAGGTAAAACATATATCATTTTATAGTAAATCAGTTATATATTGTTTTACGGGTTTGTTTAATTTCCTGTTTTATACAATGTCAGTATGTCTGTGATTTCGACATACAATTACTTTATTATTGATTAGAAGCAACAAAATTGTTTCCTCAGTTTGACTTCACGTCAAAGTACTTGTAACGGTGCAATACCGATCACCAAACAACTTTGAATTTTGAAGATAATATATATAGAGAATTACATACAATACAGTGTATTCTTATATCATTCTGGTCATTGGGGTCAGTGTTTGGTAATTTTTAGCATCTAGAAATTAATTATAATTCCAATGTTGAAATGAATTTTATCTTTTTATCTATAATGTAATATAAGGTGTCAGTGAAGTAGATAACTAATGATGTGTCACAGTGGGTCTACTATATAATCTATAGTGATAAAAAACACAAATTACACAGGAAATATCACATGTTCTCCACACATATGTAAATAAATGTATCGATATTAAATGACGGAAAACACAAGTTCAAACAATTTGGAAAAGTGACAATATAAATGCAATTACCTGGCTCTCGAGTTTCACAATTATTCCTTAACTAAGATTTTCTTAAACTCAAATCTGGCAAATCCTTTTGGAAAATTTTAATGTACTACAAATACAAAATTTCAACAAAATTATAATAAATGTGTATTAAGCTTTGGGTGATCTTCAAAATAAGCCTTAAATCATGAACATCTTTAAAACTAACACAATTATTCAGAAATAAGAAGTGATTGTCAAACTGGGGCCTGAATATCTTAATTGACTATTTGCATTATGGGGTATATCAATATCTCAATTATTACATTTTTATTTATTTATTATGATCACTAACTACTACCAGTGGAGGTTATATCAGCAATGTCTAACTTTGGTATATCACTTGGTTTTCCCGCGGGTTTTATGTGTGAACGTTTAGGAGCCAGATGGACATCCTTGGCGTCCCTCCTGATTGCTGGACTTGGATTTATGCTGTCGTGGAGTACAACACTCTTAGAAGAATTTTACCATCCTAAAGTATGGCTACAAGATATTTACTTCTTCCTATCAGGTACGCATCAAGTATACAAAATTGCAGTTTACGAACTTTTCGCCCCATTAGGTTGTACAGAACACACATACAACCTGTGACATGGCGTATTGGAAACTTCTGGTAGTCTTGTAATCAGTATGTGTGAAATATGTATTCAAAGGCTATGGGTAACATTGTTGTATACTGTAAAATTTATTTCATAACCGACTAGATTAGGTGTACATCTTAAATAAAGACAGAGATTATTGACACACACACACGGATATATATATATATATATATATATATATATATATATATATATATATATAGTGTATGCAGCATTAACGTTTTTCTTTCATTATCACGGTGCTTAACGGCTAGTATGATATTAAACTCCACGGACCACCACCACAAAGATAGCTTATCTCTATTGACGTGAAATAATTTTGGCCCTGACGTATAACCCTACCCAACCAAGCAAGCCTTTCGGCAAAGTATACCATTGCATCAACTTATGCGATTTACACGTGTACCGATATTATTTATGTACACGTGATGGATACATCAAATCCAAGACAAACAAGGTAATTGACCGTTTACCTCAATTGCTGTTCTCACTACGGCAAATTTATACAACGAAGTAGCCTGCTTGTAATTGATTTGACGACTTTGGGAAACTTCTAAATGTCCTCGCAGTTTTATAATCTTCATCATAATATACAATGTAGTTGATAAGTACGATATCTCTCACGGTATCCACAATTATCCCGGGTAAAAGTTCCTCAGCGACATTCTCCAGTTAACCATTTAAATTTTCCATTTGCAATTCCATTTATACCGAACAATTGATCAAAAACGGGAAAATGTGACTTCTGACAACCAGGTTGCCATGGGAAATAAGTAATTCACAACTTACACCAGAAGCGTTACAGCACGAGTTCTAAAGTATAATCAGGAATGGATTACACTCAGTTTTATGGATTTTTCTTAAAAACCAATTGAAGATGTGAAACAGAAATTTGGCTATGTATATAACATGACTCAGTCTTATATACCATGAAGGTTTGAGTTTTTCATTGCTTTGGACTTTGCCCCTGTACAGTATAAATTTTTGTAAAAAATGTTAAACCTGAAAAAAAAAGTGTTTGACTCCACCTCTTATGACAAACCCAACCCTTTTTATTATGGTTCCATTCAAAGTTAAAAGGTGTCACAGATGATTGACTTAAAGACGGGACAGCAGTTTGATGACAACACAATTAGGCCAAGGGAAAAAATACACCTGTGTATATGGTTATAGAGAGATTAAAAATGATTCAACAACTGTCAAGTAAATTGCAAAATTACTTGCATTTGAAGTGAATACAATTTATACATGTTTATTTCTTTTTAAATGTTTGCATAGTAAATTTTAAGGAAACAAACGTATCACTGATATTTGTTTATCCATTGCTCAGTTACACCATGAGCAATACCACTGTTAGGTATGAGAATACATGTATAATACATCTGTACATATTTCTGAAAATTAATAAAAATGTAAATTTCAGATACATACAAGCCACTCACCATGTGAGTCAATTTGAATTCTATCGCAAATACCTTCAGAAGGCATTGTGATAGAAGAACATTAAGCAGAACATAATTTGGTTTTGCCTATACACAGGACACAGCACATCCTTGCATAATAAACAGGTTCAATGAATAAACAAGAGGCCCAATAGGGCCTGTACTGCTCACCTGGGCCGTTAACAGCACAAAACAATAAATACTACATTTAAGGAGCAATAACTCTTATGTGGATATTTAGATATTTATGAAACTTGCTACTCACATCTGTGACTTTGACCTTCGAACCAATGACCATAATCTATATATTAAAATGATCATTACATCAATACCAACAATATTCTAATATACATGCCTATACAAAAAGTTCATAGTTTTCGAGAAAATGAACCTTTTTGGTATTGTTTTGCAACCGTGACCTTGACCTTTGGACCCATGACCCTTTTCTATACATCAAAATTATTGTTGTATCAATACTTACAACATTCTAATATACATGCTTTTACAAAAAGTTCATAGTTTTCAAGATAATGAACTACATTTATTTCAGTTTTCTTTCGCATCTGTGACCTTGACCTTTAAACCAATAACTTAATTCTATATATCAAAATGATCGTTACATCAAAACCAACAATATTCCAATATACATGCCTATATAAAAAGTTTATAGTTTTCGAGATAATTAACAATTTTGGTATTGTTTTGCTACTGTGACCTTGACCTTTGGACCCATGATCTTTTTCTATACATCAAAATGATCGTTGTATCAATACCTACAACATTCTAATATACATGCTTATACAAAAAGTTCATAGATAATGAGCCATTTCAGCTTTCTTTCCCATCTGTGACCTTGACCTTTGAACCAATGACCTTACATATCATTGTGCCTTACATGGTCAAAAACGCGGAGTAAATAGACTTTCTAAATTTTTCATCATTGCAGATATTGCCAAATTTTCCTCAGTAAAGCTGGATTATTGCAAAATATATTTTATGGAAACCTTAAGTGCATATTAAGCTGATTAATTATAAATACATTTTATCATGAAAAAAAAATATTTTCAAAAATAAATTTTTATAGACAAAAAACTGGGTGTAATCCATTTCTGTTTATACTTTTTTTTAAATTACTAACCAGTCATCTAACATATTTCCAATATATTTTCGAACAATTAAGTGACTTAAAATTGTCTACATTAGGTTATTATCCATGTAGGTTTTTGTTTATATATATCTAAGTGATTATTGTAACACCTTTTTGAAATGTAATTTGTTAAAGTACACACGACCTTTGACATTCTGGTTGCCATGGGCAATGGCTAATATAAAATAAATCTATAGACAAAATATAAAAAGCTGATCATTGTCTAAATATCGGTAGTCATTGAAGCATATCCGTACACATGGCTGGTAGATCTGACAACTTTTGTTATGAGAAATTTCCCCCTCCCCCTTCAAAATCTTATATGTTGACCTTTGACCTCAGGCCATACGACCCTATTACTCCAATCATTTTGACACATTTGTCAATAGTTATACCAAAGGGTATTTCTTAGCATGTATAAGAACATTTTGAAATTGTTACTGTCCCTTGTTAATTTGCTTAAAAAGAAAACGTCAACTTTGACCTTAAGTCACGCGATCAAGGTCACTCTAAAAGTGATTCATCCCTAGATAATACATTGTAAAGTCTACTTGTTGGGTGATTAAAATGTGATAAAATGTCCGGTAGAAAAAGGCTTAGGTGTTGTTTTTTATATTGCAGGTTTTGGAGCTGTATTTATGTACATGGCTTGTCTCACTACCAATATGAACAACTTCCATCCTAAACACAGGGGGAAGGTTGTAGGTCTAATGGACGCCTCATTTAGTGCCGGACCAGCCATTTTTGCTCTTCTTTATGGTGAAGTATTTATAAATGGCCATGATACAGATGAACAAAATCAGAATTTAGGTGGTTTTTATTTAATGTCCGCTATCAGTTTTGTTGTGACTGGAATACTTGGTATTGTATTTCTTCATCCGATTCCATATGATTCTGCGGACGTCGAGGAAAACAGCTTTATTGGCGCAGATTCCATTTCTTCGTCAAATGGATCCTTACAACAAATGAAGCAAGTGCCAAAAGAGATAACCGGTTTTAAGTTGATAAAACGCTTCGACTTTCACTATATCTTTTGGGCATACATATTTTGTGCTGGACTTCAACTGATGTTTCAGAATAACATTGGAACTTATCTGAAATCATATCATATTGAGGAGTATACGACTTTATTTACAACTATCAACCCGATTGCAGGAGTTTTTTCCAAGTTTTTTGCAGGATTTGTTTCTGATCTGTTGGTTGAGAGACTTCCCAGAGCTTCCATATTACTTGCATTCAATGTTGGTCAGACGATAGTTTTAGTAATCGCTGTATTCTTTTCTAACAATTTTGTTGTTTTGTTAATAATTTTGCTAGTTGTAGGATTCGCAAATGGTGCCCTTTGGTGTTTAACACCAACCATGATAAGTGAGTTTTATGGGATGAAGTATTTTGGAAGAAACTGGGGTACTATCATGTTGGGTAATGCTTTTGGTGGTCTACTTATCCAACAGATTTTTGGTTGGATATATGACAGCAGTATTGAGGTTGAAGGAGAGACAGACTGTTACGGCCTTGGATGTTTTAGGTGGAGTTTTATTATGGTTGCCACCTTAAGTTTTTGTTCAGCAATTTTTAATCTTGGATTGTTACAGCAAAAATTGGATCAGAGTAAACAAAACCATAAACTTGAACATGAAATGTGTTGTAAACCATCCTAACTAGAGAGTCAAATAATCAGATTTTAAATCATTTACGATGATAGTTTGTAACAGGCAGTACATATACTATTACAGTCTTTTAATGAGACTAGTTTAGCACTTACTCAGCAAATAATATTTTTTGAAATCTGACAGTAATGAGACTTTAATAATTCTGTTAATTACTGATATGCTCAAAGTTTCAAGTGCCACGTTGAAGACTTTTTAAAGCTCATGATACTTAAATTTTCATTTTGTTTGAAATTTCTATAATCTTAGTTAAGGAAGGGTTGTAAAACCGGGGCCAGGAAATCATGAATCTAATTTTTTGTGGAGACGTTACATCCGGAAGGCCAAATCAATTAGGTGTAGAAATTTTACAAGCTTGCAACTTATCATTCGTGCTTTTCAAGTTTAACATTGTATATACCTTCCCGTTACTAATCGGGTACTAAGCCGCTCAAAAATATTGCATATACTTTTGCGAAATGATTTGGACAAGGATTAGTATGTTTTTGATTAATGACAAATAAAATCTTTCTATTTTTTCACAATGAGTTTTTGAAGAAAATAAGCACATTATGACAGCAATATATATTAATAAATATAAATGTGGCATAAGAGATTAACCTTGGAGGTGTGAGTGATTACTTTACTGTTATAGCTAAAGAAGTGTTGTTAACAGTTATGCTAGCCAATGAATCAAAATAATAATGGACTTATAAATAATAAGGTGGCAAAATTTACACAAATGAATGCAGGACTCTTTACTAAGAGAATCAAATACTTAAATAACATATGGTTTTACAAACAAATTGTAGTTGAAAAGGTTCTCCTGTTGAAGGAGGACATGCCAAACAGTAAAAGAAAAGGGCGACATTAGAAACCAATACATTTCTGGGAAAATTGTATCGAAATGAAAAAAAAAAGTCATAATTTTCAAAAATTGAATTTCTGGTTCATTTTTTATTGTTAATTCTAGGACAATGTGAATAATGATATATTTTTCTATCACTAAGGAAAATTTATCAACACATTAAGTAATTATAAAAATATACATTACATAATTTTGTTAAGAAATCAGATTATCAGCAGGAACATGTAACGTATTCTGTTTTTAGTATACATTAATGTGCAATAATCAAACAATCCTAAAAGCAATCAAAACTATTTTTTATTCTGCAAAATTGTTTTTAAAACTATAATCTCTAGTACCGGTAATCTAGCTTTAACAATGAAGCATTACTATTACAGGTTAAATAAACACAAAACTCCATGGAATTCTAGTAGATAGAAAAAATTTCCCTCACACACCTAAAACAAACGATGTGTTAATGTGCAAATTTATTTATTTATTTTGTATATATCTTTTGTTGTCTATGTTTCAATGTTTATAGATATTTTTTTGCTGTTTTTATGTAATTGTTATATGTTTATTATTTTTGTTGTTTTTATGTAATTGTTATATGTTTATTATTTTTGCTGTTTTTATGTAATTGTTATATGTTTATTATTTTTGTTGTTTTTATGTAATTGTTATATGTTTATTATTTTTGCTGTTTTTATGTAATTGTTATATGTTTATTATTTTTGTTGTTTTTATGTAATTGTTATATGTTTATTATTTTTGCTGTTTTTATGTAATTGTTATATGTTTATTATTTTTGTTGTTTTTATGTAATTGTTATATGTTTATTATTTTTGTTGTTTTTATGTAATTGTTATATGTTTATGGTGTAAAATTAAAAAAAGATCCAATAAAAAATAGAACAAAATATTTTGAAACATGGTTTTGTTCTATATAACCCATTTTTAATATAAAGTATGTTTAGTGATTTGTTTTGTCACTTTAAAAAGTTGTTGACTTATGTAAGCTTTTTTTTCCATATATACAAAAATTATTAATTAAATATTGTTGCTAAAATCACTGACATTTTTTTTGGTTTACAATATTTTACAACTAAATGTAATTTATGAAATATTTAGGATACGGTAATACATTTTGAACAGTATCTACAGATCTAGCACTTCTGTTCAAGTGAAAATCATTCAAATTGCCCGGCCTTACTTTTTACTGCTGTGACATGATACAGAATAAAGTCATCTTGTTCCAACAAACCTGTTTCTCTAGATAAACATGTTGTATGGAAATAGAAAATTGTTTGTCATTTTTTATCAAGAGAATTTTTTCTATTACAATTTTCACCAAATTCTTCTTAATAACACATTAACAAACAGAGAATGAAAATAATAAAAACTCACATTTCATGTCACAAACAGGGAATGAAAGTAATTTAAACTCTCATATCTTGCGTAATTTTCTTTTGTTAACACCTGTATATTTTAAAAATAAAATACCCTGCTGTTGTTTAGTATCAATAAATGTCCTGTCGTTTCTATAACAATAATCTTCACAAACAGGTGTAATGTTAGTCACCAAGGACAGTAAAAAATGTCTGAAGTGAACTTCTTATCCAGAACATTAACTGTACAATCCAATACACAGTACAACTTATCTGAACTTCTTCTTATCCAGAACATTAACTGTACAATCCAATACACAGTACAACTTATCTGAACTTCTTCTTATCCAGAACATTAACTGTACAATCAAAAACACAGTGCAACTTATATGCACACAGGTTGTCCTGTATGTCACGCTGAACACATATGGTAGATATGATGTTGATCATTCAATCAGAGTCAGCCTTTCTATACCAAAATCTCGCTCGGAAGTCCTCACTACATGTGATAAACGCTGGTCCTGTTGGAGCATGAGCTATATATCTTACTGCACCATTATGACCTACAGAAATAATAAATGTTAAATATATACGAGTCAGTCCAGAAAGTTTAAGCACTCTATAAAAGTGGTTAATAACTAGGCACATGTTTGTTTGCTGTAACAAATTTTGACATGTTTTATCAATGATTTGTTTTAATAGTTACTTACATGTGACATACCACTATGTCTAACCGATGTAAATTGGATGCAATAAAATTGCAAAAGAGATGGTTATCTCCCTTTATACATTTCAGACACAGAAATTGCTTTGCTTTGGCAAAAAATAATTTCAGATATTGAGAACAAAGCATATATTTCGAAACATAGAAAAAAAATTTCTTTGTCAAATGATAATACAAAACATTTTTTTTTGCAGGAGAAAATGAATGTTATACGAAAAATAAATAATCCTTAAATACACTCACCAAAAATTAAATCTTACCCTATTTCTAAATATTTCAATATTTTCAATAAAGAGTAGATTGTTACTGATAAAAGTGCATGTTTACCTTCCAAAGTGCTTGGTAATTACATGAAATTAAGTTTTTATAGTCCTTTTCAGTATTTACTATTCATTTAGTTCATATTTGAAGAAATTTGATCTTTTTTGTTTGTTTTATCACTCGCAGTTCACAAAAACTAGAATTGAACCTTTTATCAATTATGCCATTTGAAAAAAACATTCTATGTAGTATATAAAAATAGGTCTTCGACAAAAATAAGTTAACAAAACATTATGTACTAAAACTGTGAAAACTGCTGTTTTACAAAGGTTATATAAGGGGGGAGGGCTCCAAACTTTTTGGACGGATTTGTATATTATAATGTACCTCATCTTAACATGTCAATCCATCAAATTAATTGAACAAAAAATCTTAAAGATTCCCCCCCAAAATTTTAATCAAAAGCTTAAACATTGGATGTTGATATCATGTTGTGTATAACAAAAGCTAGAAAGAAGTTCAAATATACTCAGCCTATTAATGTCACCATGTGCCCTGTCAAAGTTTAGCTTCAGAAATGGATTTAACAATAAAATGAAGACAAAGAAAGGAAATACTAGTAAATGGACTCTAAATATACCGCAGCAATAAACACAGTACAGAATACCAGGGGATGATATTATAATGCATTTTACTGTTGTGAACTGGAAAATATATCCAGACTAATTATAATTATTCAATATAAGAAGAATATTCAAGCATATTTTTAAGGCTATAAAGAAAATAAATGAGTCAAACCTTATCTAAGAATTATAATTCTGTGTACATTAGAAAAAAACCTTAAGAATCTTTCTCCAAAAATGGTTGTAAAAGTTTGACAATAACCCAGATTAAAAACAGAGGAATACACACATGTAAAATTGGCATAGGGAAAGAACATACTGTAGCATTATTATAGTGGTAACATCACAGTGTTCCTTGACCAAGTAAATATTCTAAATATAAGGGTCTGACTACTTATGATTAATGAATATTAACCTAAAGATAGAAGTCTTTGTCTTTCTGCATTTCTGGAATCCCAACAACATAAACTGGTAGTTTTTTCATCTGGGAATAAAACTGAAAAACAAAGAAACAATATGGGAGTAAAACATAAAAGTAAAAATAAACACTATATATTGTATAATTTACAGAGATATCTACTATTTTCACATCTTACTCCCCCCTCCCATTTCAAGAAATAAACAAATCATAAGATTACCACCATAGAAAAACAAAGTATCACATCAGATTTTGAATTCAGACCATGTTTTACAGAAAACATAATGTTTTAAAGATTTTTTTCAGTCAAAGGGGCATAACTCCTAGGGAAATGGCTCCAAATGACCCAAATCTGTGCTCATTAGGCTATATTTTAAATTTCAAAAGAATCCACTTGTAATTATTGTTTCCTTTCTAGTAATAAAACCATAAAATTAAAAACATCAAGATACAACTTACTATTATAATGGGACAAATGAGTCCACTAAATATTTATATAATCCATCACCCTCATTATTAAAATGATTGATCTTTTTAATTTTGCTGGATACTCACTAGCATACCACATAATACCCTTATCCAGGGTTCAAACTTGGACCAGTCTGCAGGTCTGATACCTGGACCATGTTGACTAGCATACCTCATGATACCAGTATCCAGGGTTCAAACTTAGACCAGTCTGCAGGCCTGATACCTGGACCATGTTGACTAGCATACCACATGATACCAGTATCCAGGGTTCAAAACTTAGACCAGTCTGCAGGCCTGATACCTGGACCATGTTGACTAGCATACCTCATGATACCACACTACTGCTAGCAATACCCATTAACAAACCATTAATATGCCATTAAACTCCCCTTAATATCAACACACCCATTACTTTTCCCCATTAATTTTGGAATCTAAAATGTTAATGGTTTAGCCTTACCCCATTAAATTTTTACCATTACCCATTAATGTTTGTAATTGATAATGGGTTAACCCATTAATAACATTTTAACAATGACCATAAACTTTCACATGTATCCTTAATGGGTTGCAATACCCATTAGATTTAGAAATAAAGTAAATTAATGGCCATTTTAATGGCCATTATTTTCATGATTAATGGCCAAGAACAAAAATTGCTAAAAAAAAAAGTTTTTAATGGGTTTATACACCCATTAAAAGTTGGTTTCTTCAGTATTCAAAGTTGTTTTTCGCTAGCTTTACCAATTAATTTTCCTGTTCATGGCAAATGCCCATTAATTTTCACATTCATGGGCATTAATTTCTTATAAATCAGAGATTTTAATTTTCTATATAGTTCATTGGAAAATTAATGGCCATTACTTCAACTTATGCTTTTAAGTAATATGCATATGTATTGGATTTAAATCTAGTGGACAATTTATATCATGAGTTCCCTAGCATTCTATACTGACCCAGGGTTAGCCAGCTATTTGTCTATCCTCTTAATGCCAAGCACCAGATGAGAAAGCAGAAACTATGAATTATAGAAAAACATTCATTTGACCCGATTGGAGATTGATTCCTTCACTGGAAGCGGACACATCTACCAAATGAGCTACGGATTGGAGGCAATATATATACAAATGTAAACCATGAAAACTTTGATTAGGGTTCTTCATCTGTGCAGTAGTCAACAAAAAGAAAATACTTTTCTTAACTTAAAAGGGAGGGTAAATAATATAATATATATAAACTGAATTACTTCCATCACAGTTGAGAAATAATCTATCTTTTTTTATACATGTATTAACATCCGAAAAATTGTAAAAAAAAAAAAAAAAAAAGGAATGAAAAAAAATTAATGCACTATATCAATAGATATACCCAGGGATTAAGATTAGTAGGGGCCCAATAGCTCATGCCTCCAAAAATTTATCTGGGCCCCTACATTTAAAAAGTTTTGCCATTGTTACAACTGAAAATTCTCTCCTGAAGTGAACTGGGCTACCAACTCAAAACTGTCAAGCTTCATCCCTGTTAACATCTCAATATTCATGATCATATGGGTCAATTTTGTCAAGGGCCAAAATGTCATAGGGGTTTGTTTGGTCGACTGTACAACATAAAATGGCATTAGGTCGATGGGGCAGAGGATTTTCGGCCTAGGCTAGGGGGTTTGTAAAGAATTCTAGACATTTCGGCACATGGACAGTTCGGCACCAGTTTCAAGACATTTCAGAAGATAAAATGTCTCTAAATTCACCATACATTCTTTTGTGCTGTCGGATTGTTCTTCGATCGGCAAGCAGTCCCATTCCATAACAAATTTTACAGTCACACGTTCTAAATGCTGTCCTCTTCTTCATCGTTTAATAATTGTTTAAACCGCGGTTTGAGGCGGCAACAAAGTCAATTCGGCATTTTGTCATTTCGGCACTTTTGTAAGGTTGCCCTTTCGCATTTTAACTATTGATTTGAAACCATCCATTTCGCCCATTGCGTCAGAAAAATAGTACCATTTATTCGTAAACAAACAAAAAAATGCATCGTTTCATTACGATTTTCCGAAATGATTAAACGACCAAGTGCTGAATAACCTACTGCCGAAATGACTAGAATAGCATTCTGAACATCTCGACAGTCGTCGTTGAAGCTACTAATAAATAATACGGGTTAATTTGCTTCTGTAACAGCTACAGCGATTGGTTAAAAGTATTCAGAATCATTTCAAAATTCTTACGATTTGAACGGTATATTCAGAGAAGTACCGAACAAAAAGACAAAATCCAGTTTGCAATCCTTGTTACTATTGGACAATTTCATGTAACCAGTTAACCGCGAAAACTGAATACACCATCATTGGCAACAATGGAGAAGAATTTCATGAGTTTGGACGATACGGGAATAAGCCGGGAAGGCTTGGATGCATTGAATGGTATACAATATATATAAAATACAATCTAGAAATTGTTAATCACGTGAAAGTGAAAACGAATTAATGTTAACGAATTCTGAAATTTCCAGAACTAACCACCCTCCCCTCCCCCCAAGTTATTTTGCCCTCCTATGCATATATTATATATATGATGGTGTTATGTATTACCAGTGTACTTACGCAATATCAATTCGACGCAAATTTATCTGTCAGACTAACAGTCAGATTCTTATATTTTTCTAGAGAATAAACGTTTCTTCTCGCTGTGATAGGCCTACTATTTTTTAAAAAATTTAATTCCTGAAAATACCGAAAACATCTTCTAAACCATACCCCCCCCCCCCCCCCCCGCATCAATCAAACCGGAAGTGAATATATTACCGGTGCAATTTAATAAAACTTACCTTGTATTGAAGTTCCATACTGTAGATGCACATCTGGATAATTCACTGAATCTACGACATCCATTTTAAAATTATGTTTACCATTAAAATTTCACAGGAAAAATTGTTAATGGCCATTAATCCAGAGCTGTTTGCTTAATATGATGCCCATTAATTAAAATGACAATTTAAATGAACCCTTAATTTGGTTCAGAATAACAGGGTTTTAATGGCCATTAACATAAGCAATTTCATGGGTTGACTAATTAATGGGTTTGGTACCATTTTGTTAATGCCCATGAACTTTTTTTAATAGGCATTAAAATTAAAAAAAAAAAAAAATAATGGGCATTAACATATACAGATTTAATGGGCATTAATCCACAACAAAGGTAATGGCCATTAATACTGGTCTGGGGGGGGGGAGTTAATGGCCATTACAAGTACTTGATATTCATGGCCATTAATCTTTTAAAATTAATGGTTTTTTAATGGGAATCCAAAGTTCAGCCTCATATTTTGGGCATTAATTTCGTCCTGAATAAGGGGATTTTAATGGGAAAGTTTAAGGGTTTTTTAATGGCTCCATTTAATGGCATGTTAATGGCCAATGTAAGCAGTAGTGCCAGTATCCAGGGTTCAAACTTAGACCAGTCTGCAGGCCTGATACCTGGACCATGTCCACTAGCATACCACATAATACCCGTATCCAGGGTTCAAACTTGGACCAGTCTGCAGGTCTGATACCTGGACCATGTTCACTAGCATACCACATGATACCAGTATCCAGGGTTCAAAACTTAGACCAGTCTGCAGGTCTGATACCTGGACCATGTCCACTAGCATACCACATAATACCAGTATCCAGGGTTCAAACTTGGACCAGTCTGCAGGTCTGATACCTGGACCATGTTCACTAGCATACCACATGATACCAGTATCCAGGGTTCAAAACTTAGACCAGTCTGCAGGTTTGATACCTGGACCATGTTCACTAGCATACCACATAATACCAGTATCCAGGGTTCAAACTTGGACCAGTCTGCAGGTCTGATACCTGGACCATGTTCACTAGCATACCACATGATACCAGTATCCAGGGTTCAAAACTTAGACCAGTCTGCAGGTCTGATACCTGGACCATGTTCACTAGCATACCACATAATACCAGTATCCAGGGTTCAAACTTGGACCAGTCTGCAGGTCTGATACCTGGACCATGTTGACTAGCATACCACATTATACCTGATACACATGTATTATTATCTTGGGAATATGTGACATAACGATATTGGGACGGACGGAGAGAGACAGGGTGCTTCCTATATATCCCCTAAACTTCTTTTGATAAAACTGGTGAAAAAATGGCATCATAAAGAGATTTATATACTGGTATCCAAAAATAAATTTTACATATAAACACAGTTGAAGACAATAGGTTATAAGAATTTGGACTTTTCCTAAGAAATATAAACTTGAGACAAACCGTAATCCTCTGTATGGTTAAATACAGCTTGTGTCCTGTGATCTTGTTTTCCTGTGGCCCCGGCACCAGTGTACACAATCAAACATCTATTTGTGGATAACTCCCAAAGTTTTACTAATGAATCTTTACCACTAGATAAAACATACTGAAATCAACAACAGAAGATAAATCATTTGTACTTTTATACAAGATATGATTTAAATCACTACATTTTAAAAGTTGAAAAATTTAAGTAATTATGTTTAGTTTAAATGTGATAAACATCCACTATATTTTTATCTTCAGCATTATGTTAAAATCAAAACTTGCATTACTCTGCTTAATGTTTAAAACATCAACAAAATCACTTAGAATGTTCACAATTTTGTTCATTTAACAAACTTACATGTACATATCTTGAATCAAATTATATAACAAGTAAACACTATCATTTTATAGCCATATACCACAATATTATGACAGCTATATAGCCATATACCACGATATTATGACAGCTATATAGCCATATAACACTATATTATGACAGCTATATAGCCATATAACACTATATTATGACAGGTATTTAGCCAGATACAGCGATATTATGACAGCTATGTAGCCAGATACCACAATATTATGACAGCTATATAGCCATATAACACTATATTATGACAGCTATATAGCCAAATACAACTATATTATGACAGCTATATAGCCATATAACACTATATTATGACAGCTATATAGCCAGATACAGCGATATTATGACAGCTTTATAGCCATATAACACTATATTATGACCGCTATATAGCCAGATATCACATTATGACAGCTATGTAGCCATATAACACTATATTATGACAGCTATGTAGCCATATACCACTATATTATGACAGCTAAATAGCCAGATATCACTATATTATGATAGCTATATATACTTCTATAGTTATACCTTTGAGTTTCTAGAGAATGTCACAGAACAGACTTCACTTCCTTCATGTGCCTTTTTAAATGTATTGATACATAAATTACTTATACCATCCCATATCTTTATATCACCATCTTTAGAACATGTAACAAATAAGTTAGCATTTGGACTCCATTTACACTACAATGAAAAGTAAATGCTCCTTAAATATCAACATCTAGATAGTTAGTAAATAGTCTATACACATGGTATTGAACATGCTGTGCATTAATGGTATGGGCCAGTCAGGTGTTTTTGATCACAAGGTCTTTTCGATCACTTATGCAAATTCCTGAATAGCTATAGCCCACATGCATGGTCAAATTTTAGAGGCGGTTAAAACTATTTTTAACAACAGCAGATGCTTTTTAAAAAGGTCCAATATCTCAAATTTTGATTATTTATAAACACCACCATGTTTGTTATTTCCATTTTTATGTTTCATAAAATGTCCTATTTCTTTTGATCTAACCGTTTCTATACATTCAAGTGTCATTTGTTTACTTTCTGAGCGGTTTGACAAAATGTCAATTCACATGACGTCACCACTTATAGTTTGGTTCAAGAAAACTCGGACTCAAAAGGGGCACTTTGTGTTATACCAAAACCTGTTATTATTGACAAGTAGTGACAGCGTGCTAAATGCCAGCATTGGACCCATTTGCGATTCTGAAGTAAAATATTGGCAATTAGGATACACAGTGAATTCCTTTGGCCATGCATGAACACATTTTCAAAAAAATGTATATATTATTCTACTACACCTGTTGATGTTACTATTTCCTGTTTGGAATTGCAATTGACTTATGTTGAATATTATTCAAATTACTTACAAATAAATATATGAATGTTCAAATGTTAACAAACTTTGGATTACATGAAGCAAGATATAATGTTTGTGATTCATGTTAACATTTGCCCATTTTGAGACTCAAACACTTTTGTTTCCTTGTGTAATACATCACTACATCACACGATCGAAATCAACTTCCGCCATTTTTGTTTAAACAGAAATGGGACCCGTAGTGATTTAAGATAAAACATGCTGTTTTAATGCTTTGATTAAGATTTTATCAGTATAAATGCATCCATATTAATTAGTACTAACTATGCTGGTGTACATCCATATTAATTAGTACTAACTATGCTGGTGTACATCCATATTAATTAGTACTATGCTGGTGTACATCCATATTAATTAGTACTAACTATGCTGGTGTACATTTGAATCATTTTTATTTAGATATTTATTTAATTATTCCAAATCCACTAAGTGATCAAATTCCTCTTACACCTCCATATTAACATTTGTTTGTTCACTACTATAAATTTTGTCTATGTTATCATGCACATTGTTAATCAACTAAATCATGCTGCTTCATCAACATTTACTGGTACATAAATTATTTAACCAATCACTTTATACATCAAAAAGAGATTTGAAAAGTATTACAAATATTATACTGGTACATAGTGCAGCAATTAGATCAATCTTGTGTAAGAAGCAGCCTAAATATGGATATAACACCTGTTTTACCAGTGTATCAATAAACCCTGGGGCTGTGGACTCAGTAACTTACTTACCCTTATTACTGAGGGTGTGATGGTAACATGCTTACCCCTGTGACTGGGTTGAGATCATGGTAACTTACTTACCCCTGTGACTGGGGTTGAGATGGTAACTTACTTACCCCTGTGACTGGGGTTGAGATGGTAACTTACTGACCCCTGAGACGGGGTTTGAGATGGTAACTTACTTACCCCTGAGACTGGGGTTGAGATGGTAACTTACTGACCCCTGAGACGGGGTTTGAGATGGTAACTTACTTACCCCTGAGACTGGGGTTGAGATGGTAACTTTCTTACCCCTGAGACTGGGGTTGAGATAGTAACTTACTTACCCCTGTGACTGGGGTTTGAGATGGTAACTTACTGACCCCTGAGACGGGGTTTGAGATGGTAACTTACTTACCTCTGAGACTGGGGTTGAGATGGTAACTTTCTTACCCCTGAGACTGGGGTTGAGATGGTAACTTATTTACACTGTGACTGGGGTTGAAATGGTAACTTACTTACCCCTGAGACTGGGGTTGAGATGGTAACTTACTTACCCCTGTGACTGGGGTTGAGATGGTAACTTACTTAACCCTGAGACTGGGGTTGAGATGGTAACTTACTTAACCCTGAGACGGGGTTTGAGATGGTAACTTACTTACCCCTGTGACTGGGGTTGAGATTGTAACTTACTTACCCCTGTGACTGGGGTTTGAGATGGTAACTTACTGACCCCTGAGACGGGGTTTGAGATGGTAACTTACTTACCTCTGAGACTGGGGTTGAGATGGTAACTTTCTTACCCCTGAGACTGGGGTTGAGATGGTAACTTATTTACACTGTGACTGGGGTTGAAATGGTAACTTACTTAACCCTGAGACTGGGGTTGAGATGGTAACTTACTTAACCCTGAGACGGGGTTTGAGATGGTAACTTACTTACCCCTGAGACTGGGGTTGAGATGGTAACTTACTTACCCCTGAGACTGGGGTTGAGATATTAACTTACTTACCCCTGAGACTGGGGTTGAGATTGTAACTTACTTACCCCTGTGACTGGGGTTGAGATTGTACCTTACTTACCCCTGAGACTGGGGTTGAGATGGTAACTTACTGACCCCTGAGACGGGGTTGAGATTGTACCTTACTTACCCCTGAGACGGGGGTTGAGATGGTAACTTACTTACCCCTGAGACTGGGGTTGAGATTGTACCTTACTTACCCCTGAGACTGGGGTTGAGATGGTAACTTACTTACCCCTGAGACTGGGGTTGAGATGGTAATTTTCTTACCCCTGTGACTGGGGTTGAGATGGTAACTTACTTACCCCTGTGACTGGGTTTGAGATGGTAACTTACTTACCCCTGTGACTGGGTTTGAGATGGTAACTTACTTACCCCTGTGACTGGGTTTGAGATGGTAACTTACTTACCCCTGTGACTGGGTTTGAGATGGTAACTTACTTACCCCTGTGACTGGGTTTGAGATGGTAACTTACTTACCCCTGTGACTGGGTTTGAGATGGTAACTTACTTACCCCTGTGACTGGGTTTGAGATGGTAACTTACTTACCCTGTGACTGGGTTTGAGATGGTAACTTACTTACCCCTGAGACTGGGTTTGAGATGGTAACTTTCTTACCCCTGAGACTGGGGTTGAGATATTAACTTACTTACCCCTGTGACTGGGGTTGAGATGGTAACTTACTTACCCCTGAGACTGGGGTTGAGATTGTACCTTACTTAACCCTGAGACTGGGGTTGAGGTGGTAACTTACTTACCCCTGTGACTGGGGTTGAGATGGTAACTTACTTACCCCTGAGACTGGGGTTGAGATGGTAACTTACTGACCCCTGAGACGGGGTTTGAGATGGTAACTTTCTTACCCCTGAGACTGGGGTTGAGATGGTAACTTATTTACACTGTGACTGGGGTTGAGATATTAACTTACTGACCCCTGAGACTGGGGTTGAGATGGTAACTTACTTACCCCTGAGACTGGGGTTGAGATGGTAACTTACTGACCCCTGAGACGGGGTTTGAGATGGTAACTTTCTTACCCCTGAGACTGGGGTTGAGATGGTAACTTATTTACACTGTGACTGGGGTTGAGATATTAACTTACTTACCCCTGTGACTGGGGTTGAGATGGTAACTTACTTACCCCTGAGACTGGGGTTGAGATGGTACCTTACTTAACCCTGAGACTGGGGTTGAGGTGGTAACTTACTTACCCCTGTGACTGGGGTTGAGATGGTAACTTATTTACACTGTGACTGGGGTTGAGATATTAACTTACTGACCCCTGAGACGGGGTTTGAGATGGTAACTTACTTACCCCTGTGACTGGGGTTGAGATGGTAACTTACTTACCCCTGTGACTGGGGTTGAGATGGTAACTTACTTACCCATGAGACTGGGGTTGAGATGGTAACTTACTTACCCCTGTGACTGGGGTTGAGATGGTAACTTACTTACCCATGAGACTGGGGTTGAGGTGGTAACTTACTTACCCCTGAGACTGGGGTTGAGATGGTAATTTTCTTACCCCTGTGACTGGGGTTAAGATGGTAACTTACTTACCCCTGAGACTGGGGTTGAGATGGTAACTTACTGATCCCTGAGACTGAGGTTGAGATTGTAACTTACTTACCCCTAAGACTGGGGTTGAGATTGTAACTTACTTACCCCTGAGACTGGGGTTGAGATTGTAACTTACTTACCCCTAAGACTGGGTTTGAGACTGTAACTTACTTACCCCTAAGACTGGGGTTGAGATTGTAACTTACTTACCCTGAGACTGGGGTTGAGATTGTACCTTACTTACCCCTGAGACTGGGGTTGAGATGGTAACTTTCTTACCCCTGAGACTGGGGTTGAGATGGTAACTTACTTACCCCTGTGACTGGGGTTGAGATGGTAACTTACTTACCCCTGTGACTGGGGTTGAGATGGTAACTTACTTACCCCTGAGACTGGGGTTGAGATGGTAACTTACTGACCCCTGAGACGGGGTTTGAGATGGTAACTTACTTACCCCTGAGACTGGGGTTGAGATGGTAACTTTCTTACCCCTGTGACTGGGGTTGAGATGGTAACTTACTTACCCCTGTGACTGGGGTTGAGATGGTAACTTACTTACCCCTGAGACTGGGGTTGAGATGGTAACTTACTTACCCCTGAGACTGGGGTTGAGATGGTAACTTACTGACCCCTGAGACGGGGTTTGAGATGGTAACTTACTTACCCCTGTGACTGGGGTTGAGATGGTAACTTTCTTACCCCTGTGACTGGGGTTGAGATGGTAACTTACTTACCCCTGTGACTGGGGTTGAGATGGTAACTTACTTACCCCTGTGACTGGGGTTGAGATGGTAACTTACTTACCCCTGAGACTGGGGTTGAGATGGTAACTTACTTACCCCTGAGACTGGGGTTGAGATGGTAACTTACTGACCCCTGAGACGGGGTTTGAGATGGTAACTTACTTACCCCTGAGACGGGGTTTGAGATGGTAACTTACTTACCCCTGTGACTGGGGTTGAGATATTAACTTACTTACCCCTGAGACTGGGGTTGAGATGGTAACTTACTGACCCCTGAGACGGGGTTTGAGATGGTAACTTACTTACCCCTGAGACGGGGTTTGAGATGGTAACTTACTTACCCCTGAGACTGGGGTTGAGATGGTAACTTACTTAACCCTGAGACTGGGGTTGAGATTGTACCTTACTTACCCCTGAGACTGGGGTTGAGATGGTAATTTTCTTACCCTGTGACTGGGTTTGAGATGGTAACTTACTTAACCCTGAGACTGGGGTTGAGATTGTACCTTACTTACCCCTGAGACTGGGGTTGAGATGGTAATTTTCTTACCCCTGTGACTGGGTTTGAGATGGTAACTTACTTAACCCTGAGACTGGGGTTGAGATGGTAACTTACTTACCCCTGAGACTGGGGTTGAGATTGTACCTTACTTACCCCTGAGACTGGGGTTGAGATGGTAACTTTCTTACCCCTGTGACTGGGGTTGAGATGGTAACTTACTTACCCCTGAGACTGGGGTTGAGATTGTCACTTACTTACCCCTGAGACTGGGGTTGAGATTGTACCTTACTTACCCCTGAGACTGGGGTTGAGATGGTAACTTACTTACCCCTGAGACTGGGGTTGAGATTGTACCTTACTTACCCCTGAGACTGGGGTTGAGATGGTAACTTACTTACCCCTGAGACTGGGGTTGAGATTGTACCTTACTTACCCCTGAGACTGGGGTTGAGATGGTAACTTTCTTACCCCTGTGACTGGGGTTGAGATGGTAACTTACTTACCCCTGTGACTGGGGTTGAGATGGTAACTTACTTACCCCTGAGACTGGGGTTGAGATTGTCACTTACTTACCCCTAAGACTGGGTTTGAGATTGTAACTTACTTTCCCCTGTGACTGGGTTTGAGATGGTAACTTACTTACCCCTGAGACTGGGGTTGAGATTGTCACTTACTTACCCCTAAGACTGGGTTTGAGATTGTAACTTACTTACCCCTAAGACTGGGGTTGAGATTGTAAATTACTTACCCCTGAGACTGGGGTTGAGATTGTACCTTACTTACCCCTGAGACTGGGGTTGAGATGGTAACTTACTTACCCCTGTGACTGGGGTTGAGATGGTAACTTATTTACCCTGAGACTGGGGTTGAGATGGTAACTAACTTACCCCTGAGACTGGGGTTGAAATGGTAACTTACTGATCCCTGAGACTGAGGTTGAGATTGTAACTTACTTACCCCTAAGACTGGGGTTGAGATTGTAACTTACTTACCCCTGAGACTGGGGTTGAGATTGTAACTTACTTACCCCTAAGACTGGGTTTGAGACTGTAACTTACTTACCCCTAAGACTGGGGTTGAGATTGTAACTTACTTACCCTGAGACTGGGGTTGAGATTGTACCTTACTTACCCCTGAGACTGGGGTTGAGATGGTAACTTTCTTACCCCTGAGACTGGGGTTGAGATGGTAACTTACTTACCCCTGTGACTGGGGTTGAGATGGTAACTTACTTACCTGTGACTGGGTTTGAGATGGTAACTTACTTACCCCTGAGACTGGGGTTGAGATTGTCACTTACTTACCCCTAAGACTGGGTTTGAGATTGTAACTTACTTACCCCTAAGACTGGGGTTGAGATTGTAACTTACTTACCCCTGAGACTGGGGTTGAGATTGTACCTTACTTACCCTGAGACTGGGGTTGAGATGGTAACTTACTTACCCCTGTGACTGGGGTTGAGATGGTAACTTATTTACCCTGAGACTGGGGTTGAGATGGTAACTTACTTACCCCTGAGACTGGGGTTGAAATGGTAACTTACTGATCCCTGAGACAGGGGTTGAGATGGTAACTTACTTACCCCTGTGACTGGAGCTGTGTGTTGATGACTTGGATCTCTACCAACAAAACACTGGAAAGTATTCACATCATACAGTCGTACTGTAATAAATAACAATGAGTATGTTAATATTTAACAAATCTTTGAGTTTGTAATGAACTGTACAGATCAAATAAGGAGGCTAGGTATTATAGATGGGTTAGTTGAATGTTGTTTTATGTCGCATCAGTAATTTTTCAGCTATTCACCACAAAGCAAATTTCCTCATGAACTACAAGGTTTAATAATAAAAGAAATCATGCAGTGCAGCCTGTAGAATGAAAGGACACCTGTCTGTAATGGCACAGATATACAATGTATCTTGAAGACAACTCTGTTGTCATTTGTATTAGCAGTGAATCCGACCGAGATCAACAAAGACAAAATCTTTTGCTGTTGTACAGATGAGTTATAAATAATTCCTGATAAATGTAGATATATTATATTGTAGAGGTATTTTGATTAACTGATAATACATACATGTTGGATGTTGTGTGCCGACCAAAATATAATCTCCAGAGGGATGAAATGATAAACATCTTACTTCAGCTGCTTCCTACAAATAAAAGTGTATTTAACATAAACAGTAAAATCTATATTAAAATACTGAAGACAACATTACAATGAAAATCCCCATTAAAATCTTTACATATAGTCAGAGATAACAAAATCGTATAGAGCTTAGTAATTTATATTTACAGCTACACATCAATGGAATAAAGTTACACAACGTCTATACCAACACGGTGTGTATTCTGGACGAGAATGTAAAGCTACATCAATCAATGTTCTCTGTACCAGTCTTGGAAATATTCTTACCTGTATACTTTTATATGCTTTCTTTACAGAAGGTTTAGAAAACTCAAAGAATCTAACACTGTAATCTCTACTGCCTGAAGCTAGAATCTGGTGCTGAGGATGAAAGTCTAAACATGTCACCTCCTGTAATAGGAAACATTATACATCAATGATTATAATGTTATACCAAGGTCAGGTATGTTGTGAGTAGGAAAAATATGATTTACTGACATACTGACTGTCTGCAGTTTCTAATCTTGACAAAATCAACTGCAGTTCAATTCCTCTAACTTATTTTAAAATCTACAAATTAAGGTGATACGGTAACTTAGTTTTACTTTTCAACAAGAACTAACTGGCTAAAAATGGCAATTGTGTCCAAATATTGATAAACAATCATTATCCTCTATGTGTTTGAAATTCATGGGGTTGCAGTTATGTTGGGGCTAATGTGTGTAGTTAAATAGAGAAATATTGTGACTACTGTTACCATAGAGTCCATCTTTTCTTGTTGTGCAGTACAAGACAACTACTACTCGTACTTCAAAATAATCAGCATTTACAGTTATGATTACTGCTACCATAGAGTCCATCTTTTGTTGTTGTGCAGAACAAGATAACTACTACTGGTACTTCAAAATAATCAGCATTTACAATTATGACTACTGTTACCATAGAGTCCATCTTTTCTTGTTGTGCAGAACAAGACAACTACTACTGGTACTTCAAAATAATCAGCATTTACAATTATGACTACTGTTACCATAGAGTCCATCTTTTCTTGTTGTGCAGTACAAGACAACTACTACTCGTACTTCAAAATAATCAGCATTTACAGTTATGACTACTGTTACCATAGAGTCCATCTTTTGTTGTTGTGCAGAACAAGACAACTACTACTCGTACTTCAAAATAATCAGCATTTACAGTTATGACTACTGTTACCATAGAGTCCATCTTTTGTTGTTGTGCAGAACAAGACAACTACTACTGGTACTTCAAAATAATCAGCATTTACAATTATGACTACTGTTACCATAGAGTCCATCTTTTGTTGTTGTGCAGAACAAGACAACTACTACTCGTACTTCAAAATAATCAGCATTTACAGTTATGACTACTGTTACCATAGAGTCCATCTTTTGTTGTTGTGCAGAACAAGACAACTACTACTCGTACTTCAAAATAATCAGCATTTACAGTTATGACTACTGTTACCATAGAGTCCATCTTTTGTTGTTGTGCAGTACAAGACAACTACTACTCGTACTTCAAAATAATCAGCATTTACAGTTATGACTACTGTTACCATAGAGTCCATCTTTTGTTGTTGTGCAGAACAAGACAACTACTACTGGTACTTCAAAATAATCAGCATTTACAGTTATGACTACTGTTACCATAGAGTCCATCTTTTGTTGTTGTGCAGAACAAGACAACTACTACTCGTACTTCAAAATAATCAGCATTTACAGTTATGACTACTGTTACCATAGAGTCCATCTTTTGTTGTTGTGCAGAACAAGACAACTACTACTGGTACTTCAAAATAATCAGCATTTACAATTATGACTACTGTTACCATAGAGTCCATCTTTTGTTGTTGTGCAGAACAAGACAACTACTACTCGTACTTCAAAATAATCAGCATTTACAATTATGACTACTGTTACCATAGAGTCCATCTTTTGTTGTTGTGCAGAACAAGACAACTACTACTGGTACTTCAAAATAATCAGCATTTACAATTATGACTACTGTTACCATAGAGTCCATCTTTTGTTGTTGTGCAGAACAAGACAACTACTACTCGTACTTCAAAATAATCAGCATTTACAATTATGACTACTGTTACCATAGAGTCCATCTTTTGTTGTTGTGCAGAACAAGACAACTACTACTGGTACTTCAAAATAATCAGCATTTACAATTATGACTACTGTTACCATAGAGTCCATCTTTTGTTGTTGTGCAGAACAAGACAACTACTACTGGTACTTCAAAATAATCAGCATTTACAATTATGACTACTGTTACCATAGAGTCCATCTTTTGTTGTTGTGCAGAACAAGACAACTACTACTCGTACTTCAAAATAATCAGCATTTACAATTATGACTACTGTTACCATAGAGTCCATCTTTTGTTGTTGTGCAGAACAAGACAACTACTACTGGTACTTCAAAATAATCAGCATTTACAATTATGACTACTGTTACCATAGAGTCCATCTTTTGTTGTTGTGCAGAACAAGACAACTACTACTCGTACTTCAAAATAATCAGCATTTACAGTTATGACTACTGTTACCATAGAGTCCATCTTTTGTTGTTGTGCAGAACAAGACAACTACTACTCGTACTTCAAAATAATCAGCATTTACAGTTATGACTACTGTTACCATAGAGTCCATCTTTTGTTGTTGTGCAGAACAAGACAACTACTACTGGTACTTCAAAATAATCAGCATTTACAATTATGACTACTGTTACCATAGAGTCCATCTTTTGTTGTTGTGCAGAACAAGATAACTACTACTGGTACTTCAAAATAATCAGCATTTACAATTATGACTACTGTTACCATAGAGTCCATCTTTTGTTGTTGTGCAGAACAAGACAACTACTACTCGTACTTCAAAATAATCAGCATTTACAGTTATGACTACTGTTACCATAGAGTCCATCTTTTGTTGTTGTGCAGAACAAGACAACTACTACTCGTACTTCAAAATAATCAGCATTTACAGTTATGACTACTGTTACCATAGAGTCCATCTTTTGTTGTTGTGCAGTACAAGACAACTACTACTCGTACTTCAAAATAATCAGCATTTACAGTTATGAATACTGCTACCATAGAGTCCATCTTTTCTTGTTGTGCAGAACAAGACAACTACTACTGGTACTTCAAAATAATCAGCATTTACAGTTATGACTACTGTTACCATAGAGTCCATCTTTTCTTGTTGTGCAGAACAAGACAACTACTCGTACTTCAAAATAATCAGCATTTACAATTATGACTACTGTTACCATAGAGTCCATCTTTTCTTGTTGTGCAGAACAAGACAACTACTCGTACTTCAAAATAATCAGCATTTACAATTATGATATGAAACACATACAGAAAACACACACTACAATCAAATAACTTACTCCGGAGTGGTCATATAATGTTCTTATAACTGGATGGTTTTCCATAGCTTGTTGTGGTGTTTCCATGGCAATAATTTCTGCAGGTGTAGCACTCTTAGCCAACATTCTTTCTACATCCAAAATCTGAAAAAGGTAAATTCCATTATATTAATAACTGAAATAAAGTACAAAATTGTAATTTTATATACATGTATATATATGTTTTTGATTGTAAATTAGAACTTCCAGTAAAGGTGATTTACACAAAATCTGAAATCAGACATTGTAAATTGTAATGGGACAAACCTTGTAGGTAAAGATTAACATCGCAGAAAAAGATTAATGTATAGTTTCAATCAAATTTGTGAAAAAGTATACAAAAATGCTTTATATAGTAGGTCTCTGTCAATTAAATGAAAAGGTCACTTACTTCTGAAATAGGTGAGACATCATTATTGAAAATTGCAGATGCAAAAGTGTCCATAAAAGAAAAGATTGTTGTAAAGTTTCAACAAAATTTATGAAATAGATTAATTTAGTTTATACAACTAGAGGCTCCCAGGAGCCTGTATAGCTCACCTAGGTAGAGTTGTTGCAGAATGAAAATCAACAGATTGTCTAATGTTTAAATAAATGCTTGAAATTTATTACACAATATTTATTTCTATCACAAAATTTCAATATTATTCCTTTCAAAACTAAACCATATTTCAAAATTTTGAGACAATACATACCAAGTATCATCGACTTTTCATGTGTAATACCTGAGAAATTTACCTTATCCAAAAACTGGTCAATGGACCATGGAATTAAGGTCAAGAACAAAAGCCATAAGGCAGTCTGACTGATGTACTATGGTGGCCACCTTGGATTACGTGCGAACATGTCGGACATAATATTTCAGGTAGACCACACAAGGACTATTGTCACAAAGTTTGGTTGCAATTGGCCAAGCGGTTTCACAGGAGTTGATTTTTAAATGCAGATGTTATTTTAAAATACCAAATGTAAAGACCCAATGACTATTGTGGCCGAGTTTGGTTCCAATTGACTCAGTAGTTTCAGAGAAAAACATGTTTGAACGTATTTTCCCATAGGGTCCAATGTTAAAATATGTTCTCCACTGACGGCCATCTTGGATTTTGTGTGGCCCTCAAAAACACCAATGTTGTAGGGGGCCACCCAAAGTCTATTGTGGCCAAGTTTGGTTCCAATTGGCTTCTGGGTTTTAGAGAAAAAGATCTTTGGAATTGTTCCCATAGGGTCCAATGTTAACCTATGTTTCCTGTTGGCAGCTATCTTAGATTAGGTGCAGACTTAAAAAAACACCACCCAAAGACTATTGTGGCCAAGTTTAATTCCAATTGGCTTAGGGTTTTAGAGAAAAAGATCTTTGAAATTGTTCCCATAGGGTCCAATGTTAACCTATGTTCCCCGTTGGCAGCCATCTTGGATCAGCTGCAGACTCAAAAAAAACACGGGTTTCAGAAGGTACCATCTAAGGACTTCTATGACCAAGTTTGGTTCCAACTGGCTCAGTAGTTTCAGAGAAAAATATCTTTGAACGTATTTTCCCATAAGGTCCAATGTTAAAATATGTTCTCCGCTGGCAGCCATCTTGGATTTGGTGCGGCTCTCAAAAACCACAATGTTGTAGGGGGCCATCCAAAAACTATTGTGGCCAAGTTTGGTTCCCATTGGCTAAAGGGTCTTAGAGAAAAAGATCTTTGATATTGTTCCCAATAACGACGGACGGACGACGGACGACGATGACGACGGACGCAAAGTGATGGCAAAAGCTCACATGGCCTTTTAGGCCAGGTGAGCTGAAAATGACACAAGACAGTGAAAAGGGGAAATTACTCCTAAAAACTTGATAAATCATAATGCAAGTTCCTCATTAGGAAGGATTAATGCAAAATTTCAGGAAAATTGGTAGAAGAAGCATGGACTAAATAAACAGTCAATGAGTCTATAGATGATCAGACAGACGTTGAATCAAGTAATCCAACCACCCACCCCTCCTACTAACTTGACTAGGGAGGGTATATGCTATAAATGTCACCAAAATCAAGTAATCCAACCACCCCCTCCCTCCTACTAACTTGACTAGGGAGGGTATATGCTATAAATGTCACCAAAATCAAGTAATCCAACCACCCCTCCCCCTCCTACTAACTTGACTAGGGAGGGTATATGCTATAAATGTCACCAAAATCAAGTAATCCAACCACTTGACTAGGGAGGGTATATGCTATAAATGTCACCAAAATCAAGTGATCCAACCACCCCCTCCCTCCTACTAACTTGACTAGGGAGGGTATATGCTATAAATGTCACCAAAATCAAGTAATCCAACCACCCACCCCCTCCTACTAACTTGACTAGGGAGGGTATATGCTATAAATGTCACCAAAATCAAGTAATCCAACCACCCACCCCCCTCCTACTAACTTGGCTAGAGAGGGTATATGCTATAAATGTCACCAAAATCAAGTAATCCAACCACCCTCTCCTCCTACTAACTTGACTAGGGAGGGTATATGCTATAAATGTCACCAAAAAAAGACAGATGATGTCAAACATAACCAACCATAAAGAAGAAACATAATGAATATTATTTCAATGAAAGTCAAAGATTTAGAAACCAAAAAAATTAAATAATAACAAAATCTTTTAAAATGAATAACATTACTGTCCATACTTGAAATCTCTGTCCTCATAGATTTTATTCATTATTATAAATGTATTAAGCCATTGAACTCTCTTACTTTCTTTAATGACCTATAAAATGCATAGAAAAATTAAATTCTAAGGAAATCTAACCTTTTTCAATTAGACAAGACATAATCTGTGAGTAGAGAAAGCAACACTTCTGGAAATCTTTGAGAGATAAAATATTGAATCTTGATAAAAAAAAAAAATTAAAAAATTGACAACCTATAGCTAACTACCTTTGACCTAATAAACCAGAACTGTCTTGAGAGCCAAATACTCCATCATTTACCTCCTGAGCTTGATCTTGACGGACAGACAGACAGACAGGGAGGGTGATTTCTATATACCCCTAAACTTCGTTTGAGGGGGGTATAAATATAAAATTTCACATATATATATACACAACATACCTTAATGGAAGCATCTTCTGATCCTGTTGCTATCAACTTTCCTACAGAATATTATCTTAATATTACACAGATTTACAAACAAATCATGTTCTTTGTTTAAGAATTAGAAATATTCTGATTTTAATCTTTCAGTTTCCTTTTATCCATCTACTGAGATAATTTTTCGTAATTTGAAGATGAGATTATTTTTCGTAATTTGAAGAATGACATTTAAACACTACAATTATAAAGAAGAAGTTTATGTGAAAGTGTGTACCTCAGATGATATCAAAATCTATGAGCAGGTATGAATGGAATTCTGCTCCATATTCCACACAAAAAAAGATATTAGAAACCTACATGGATACAATGAAACACATCATATGTCACAAATTTTCCTTTTCAATTTGAGAAACAAAACAATATTTATATATATATATATATATATATATATATATATATATATATATATATATATATATATATATATATGACTAAATAATGTGAAATTGGAATGGAAATTGTTCATATGTACCTCCATTATGAAATGCCCCAGCTCTACAGGGTCCCTTATGTGCTGTAACATAACAGGTTTCATACTGTGCTGCTTCTGGTGATATTGTCTGAACTGGAAAACAAATATAAAACTGTTATAATATTGATAATTAAAAAATGCAAGACAAAATATTTAAGAATACAATTATCATTTATCTTAATAAATAAAACTGTATATAGCCTTATATCTGACTTTAATCCTGCATAAAATCTCAGCCAAAGACCTGAAAAAAGATTAGATTGCTTCTTAACATAATTATACTGCAATTGATTTAAACCTTTGGATTCAAGTTTTCGTGTTACGATGAGTGCTAAAAATAAGCCCTGTCTACATTTCCTATTGGTGTATAACAACTGTTAACAATTTTTTAATCCATTGGCTGGTAATATCTTGATGTAATCAATATAAATCCTAAAGTATTTTTTCTTTTCAATTTTACATAAATTACCATCAGTTTCATATTCTAAATCAATTCCAGATCCTGGTGCAACATTCTCTGATCCTAATTTCTTCTGTCCAGACAATTCTAAAATATAGAATTAAACATGAGGAATAAGATTTGTAAATATAAATCAATCATATCGTAATCAATAATCAATCAATCCAATCAATAATAATTAATCTAATCAATATTTAATCAATGTTTAAAACTCATTTCATTTTTTCAGTTTCTTATTTTAAAACACTGAAACTGTGGTTGGGTTGTGTTTCACCTGATGTGCTACCTAAGCAAGTTTTTAAGACTTACCTGAAAGCTTGATGAGTTGTCAATCCATCTATGGTGGGGCATTAATAGAATCTTACACCTACAACCGTGTAAGACAGAGAAATCTCAAACAAGGATGAATATTTTCCTGTCCAAAATGAGCTTAAGCAAGTTCTGGACATTGAAAATATTCATCCGAGTTTGAGACATCTCTGTCTTACCCTGTTACTGGTGTAGGATTTTTTTTCTCACACATTTGTAGCATAAAAACATGATTTGTAAATAATAAATTGCATTAAACATTCAGTTTTTAGGCCATCATTGGTGCATAACTAACTGCCTAGATATAAGTAACGTACATTGACATAATGTTGTCACCAACCTTAAGTCGTCAATACGAAATATTCCAAAATTATTTTTATTTATCGCTTTAAAGAAAGTTCTACAGTGGAAAATTTAAAAGCGGTAAATGTTTTCCATACTTCAATAACATAGTTTATATGATGTAACAGGTTTCTTCATAGTAAAATTGGTATCTTTGACATCACTATCAAAAAGGTACATATGTCATATCGGGCAACAGACTACAGATAATGACAGTCATTTGGGCGATTGGGTCACAAACATACTTGTCAAGGGTACACAACCCAAACAACACAATTACTCTTTTAAATATGTTCCTACTATGCAAAGAGTTGTCTATCTTAGGCCAGAACATCAGTTAAAAGTTAAAAATATCATTTTAAAACGACTGATGACTTTCAGGCGTACTGACGACTTTAAGACTGTATTAAAATCCTGCCAAATAGCTGTATTCCCAAAGTTTTTTTCAAGAACATCTCTTCAGTCGTATAAGTGATTTAAGCGTTTTGTCAATATCTGTTTGGTGAACATTCAAAGTGATACGTGTTTTTTTCCAATCTCACTTTCTGCCATTGTTGGGTAAATTCAATTTTTATAGCGAATCAAACAGTTTATATACACATATATACATGTCAGGACAGTGAATCAAATAATACAATTTTGTTCTTTAGATATTTATAAGATCAAACACTACAAGCCAAACTAGATTCAATTAAACAAAAACTAAAAATCCCTTGGGGATCGAATACGTCTCCGATATTCTCGCACCTTCCGTAATAAGGCAACTAAAATGCCCCATGTCACGATCTAGGCGTGTCATGCTCGAGACCCCTCACTGTATAGTGTAACTGCCATTAATGAACAACTGACATATAGTTTTTTGTCAGTCACCTATAGCTGAAGTTGTTTCGATATAAATGAAATAATGTAGACTGAGTTTTGAGCTATAATAATAAAGCGGAGGTTGGCAATCTGAAAAGAGAAAGTGGGAACATCATTTCGAACAAAGCTTGTTTCTACAAATCTGGAGGTTCACATACATGTTGAAGTTCTAACAAATGAAAGTTCAAAACAAGAAAACAATAATGTGTTACTTTATGTGTATTACAAGTTTGCCTAAAGATAAACTAAGACAAAAAAATAGAAAAAGTAAAGCATGATCATACATAATACACTTATTTTGAGACGTCACTAGCCTTAAGCAAAAGTGTAGAAATTTTGCCTGTGCTTTGCGCTGATGGCATTATACAGCAGGGTTCTTTAGCGTGCCAAGCCCATCATTAGGGCTGAGGATTGTTGAGCAAGTGGCGATCTGATCCAATCCGCGATTCAGTCCTCATGAATCACAGATCGAACCACAAATCTGCCACACAAGAAAAAAACCATATAATCAATAACGTCTAATACAAAATACAATAATTTTAGTCTTTTATTTGTACAGTTGCCACTGCAACTGTGTTACAGTTGTTTATATTTGTTCCGTTTAATAATTTAAATGTATTCTAGATATTTTAAAAAGAAATTAACGATGAATTCGTAATGAAACGAAAGTGCAGAAAAATGAGTCTGGTCCATTTTGGAATTATTTGGTCACTTCTATAGCAAAATTACACAGAGTTAATGACTTTTTCTCAGGGATCGCGATCCACAAATTTCAGGAAAGACAAATATTCATATCCGAGTTTTCTCTTAAATTCGAGAGTACTCGAGTACTCGGATACTCGTTGCAGCCCTACCCATCATGACACAAGACCTTGTTTATCTTAAGTTCCCTTCCCATGCAAATAAACCGTGTGCTTGGCGAAAGAACAGTCACTACCCACTTTCAAGTCTTGGCTCAGACCCGATTGGGGATTAAAACCACAACCTCCAACTTATGTAGCAAGCACTCTACCAACTGAGCTACCGCAGTGGTTAATCAATACAAAGAGAATAGTAAATAAATAATGACTCAATCAAGGCAAAAAAGGTAGTGACGACATTGGGTTAGCTAGGATGACAAGTTTTGGAATGCACAGTTTAAAAGTCGTCAGGTGCACCCCACTGCTGTTTCAAGTAGTTTATTTCAATGAAAACCTTCATTTAGGCCTACAAAAACGGTTTCGTTTTGTCTAAAATATTTTTTCTTTCCAATCACACTAAACAACACATGCTAGAAGAGTATACTTAACGATTATAATGCAATATATGGCGTACCATGACAACATTATGTCGATGTACGTAAGAAGAATATTATCTGGTGTGTAACACATCATTAATTTACTCTTGTGTAGTTTTGTCATACTGGTTTTACCTACCTTCTTCTACTTCTAATCCAAACTTAAGAACTTTAAAAAGTCTATCTGCTGGTGGACATGCTGGATGAGCCTTAACTATGTTGGATAAATTCACTGCCAGACCTTGATGTCCATCATAAAATAACTGACTACAAATAAATAATTTATAAAACATGTATAACTTCACAGATTTAACTGGTCATGGATATCAAATATCAAAGTAGAGGGCTGTGTTCTACTTCTACCAAGTAATGACCACCTTCAACATACTGGTTTATGTCGTTTATATAGACCCAATATTTCTGTCGAATTTTGAACAGTACTTTTTATCGGTCTGCCTAAATCATGTCAAGGGAGGATTTCATGCCAAGGTAGACGCCAAGGGAAATGAAATGCGCCAAGGAAGTTTGTGTGCAAGCTAGAAACTTATTTTTTTTGTATACTGAATTATTAATGAATAAAGTATATTTTCTGAAAAAATGGAAATAATTTTTCGGTAAAAAGCCGAGTTATTCCAACTTTGACCTTGTCCGTGTAAATTCTGTGACGAAAGAGAGGTAACTCTAGTTTTTCTACATACATGTATATAGTCGAACTGGTTTAACAATGGAATGTCATTCTTCAAATTATACTGAATTATTATTTTTATTATTATAATTATTATTATTAATATTATTATTAAATAATAAAAATCATAATGTTGTTTCTTTGTTGTCTTCTAATAATGACCATTATTATTAACTTTTGCAATTAAAAGAAGAGAATGTTATTGTATTTACATTTTTTATCAGTTTTCAGTGTATGTAATATTGAAAATATTTTTCAAATTTTATTAAATTATTATTATATCGTATTTTTAGCCTATTACATTTACAATTTTTACTGATTGGGCCCTAAAAATGGGGATCATTAATTACGTTTAAGGCTATTAAACTCTATCGTCATATTTTCATAAAAAATTATAATATAATTAATTGTAAAATAAATTTATTGTAAAATTAATTATATTTATTTCGCCAAAAAATGAGTATTTCGTAACATATTTAAACAGGAAAATGGGACTCATAAGAGTTGGTATGGTTTCAGGCCGCACGTGTGTATACCGAAGTTAATCCCATAATTGGCTAATTAACTGTAAATACCTGTCGCGTGAGTACACCTAGTTAATCCGATAATTGATGGTCAAAAGATTCTTTAAACTCAGTGATTGACCGGCATGTACACGGACTGTACTTATAACATCCCAGCAAGATAATTCACTTATATTTGTGTATTAATACACACATGAATTCTTATAACATCCCAGCAAGATAATTCACTTATACATGTGTTTGTGTATTAATACACACGAATTCTTATAACACCCCGTCAAGATAATTCACTTATCTACACATGAATTCTTATAACAACCCGCTCAAGATAATTCACTTAATTTATATAACACCCGGCCCCGGTTTCACAATCATTCCTTAGCTAAGATTTTCCTTAACTAAATTCTGGCAAAATTTCAAATTTTCATAATTTTTAATGTGTTATTTTTAAGATCGCATCAAGATTAAAACATTTGCATTTAGTTTTGACAAAATATTCATCAATAGTTCCAAAAATTTGCTAAATTTAAGTTAAGGAAAATCTTAGCTAAGGAATGATTGTGAAACCGGTCAAGATAATTCAATTATATGAATGCAGTAATGAAATGTATAGCTGTACATGTGTATTGACCCATCTCTATCAAAAAGAAAATGACTGTATTACATTTAATAACTCATTAGGAAGATTTGAAACACTTATTTCAAAATTAAATCAAATAATATTATTAACACAACTGTTTGATTTCTTCTAAATGTGTTATTAAATAACAGCAGTCTTAAACTACATGAATAGCTCCTTTATTAGGAGGGATTTACCAAGAGCATGCTCCATTATAAGGAGGGATTTACCAATAACAGCACAGAATAACGGCCATATTGTAACCAGTCAACGGTGCAATAAGAAATATTTAAATAATCAATTATTAATCAACAAAATGACTAACCGAATTCAGAATATATTCTTTATTCATTAAAAATTCAGTATACAAAAAAATAAGTTTCTAGCTTGCACACAAACTTCCTTGGCGCATTCCATTTCCCTTGGCGTCTACCTTGGCATGAAATCTTCCTTGGCATGATTTAGGCAGACCCCTTTTTATTGCTGACGGCAGAAATGACTTTGCCTAAGGAATGTGATATAATTATAAGGAGTCATTGTTTTGAAATTCTAAATCTTCAAATCCTAGACAATTTCAAAAATTTTCAGTCTATCATGGCATTTGTCAAATATATCCTGTGTATTAATTCAATGATTTTAAAAATAAAATTTTACATTTCCTAAAAACATGGGTCCCGAGTGAACAGTACCTACACATGTCAGCATGTTACAGGATACCCCGATAGATGTAAAATTTGCAATGGATATTAACACAGTTACATGCGTTATGTATTTTGGGCGTGTGTGTTATGTCTTTGTGGCTGTTCACCTAATCATAAGTCTGTACATTAACTCTCTCTGTTTGATTTCAGAATCCCCGCTCATTGTGCCGGCTACAACCATTCACAAATCAACACGACACTTGTGGCGACCACTCTTTCGGAAACCTTCTAAAAGTTTAGTATAATTTAACATAAAGTCCCAAAGCCTTCCGAAGAGAGAAAACAATCATTATCTAGAAAATGTTTGAAAGACATAAACAACTACTGTGAATAGTTAAGTATCTTATGGACCAAAGTGTAAACACTGGTGAGTAAATTTTGGGAAAATCTGCTGCAATCTTGGTATGGTATTTTACCAAACAAAGTGAGTCATTTTATTAATCTGACGTGTTGAACAGTATATAACACAAAAATCAAGATTCAATTTAAAGAAGTTTGAATTGTTTAAAAAGTAACATAGAGAGATATAGACAATACTACAACATTCTACAGTCTACTTTCATTTTTGATCATAACTTAGTAAGTACATAAATTTGTTGCGCGACGAAAAGAGACATTTCATTGAATTCTAGGTAATGTATATCACAGGCATATACTTGTATATACCTGTGTAATATTTGAATGCCAAGCCTCTCTCTTTCTCTCTTTCTCTCTCTCTCTCTCACTCTCTCTCTCTCTCTCTCTCTCTCTCTCTCAGCAAGCATACACTAGAAATATTTCAGTATTCAACACTTTTTCATAATTTTTAGTTTTTACTATTAAGTTGATAATTGTTAACACATTATATATGTTTAGAAATATTAATATGTGGTGAGAAAAAAGGGGCTCTTATCTATAATTAGAAAGGGTAACGAAACGGAGGGATCATCTAGATCTTTTCTGAAGCTGTCTATGTAGACTAGATCTCTTCTACTGTAGGAACCACTCTGTTTGTGACAGTGGAATACTCTTCATAGCCATAGAAAATCAAATAAATTTGAATAAAGATTGATATTTTTCATTTACTTGCACCTAGTTGTAACAGGAAATCTGTATGCACATCCGCGATTGTCAAAAAGTATGTCTGTAGAAAGGAAAACGTTGGTGTTATTGGAATTTAACATGGCAAAAATGGCGTTTACACCAGAAGTGATGTCCTTGGTGATGTTTTACATCATATGTGCAACAAAATCTGCCATTTGCCTGGTTTGTCAACATGTTAAATCCCCATAGCGTCAACGTTTTACCCTGTGCAGATATATTCTGGGCTAATCGCTGATCACAGATTTCTTGTTAGGACTAGGTACAAGTTGGTGAAAAATATTGATCTTTATTCAAATTTATTTGATTTTCTATGAATATGAAAAGTATTTCACTGTCACAAACAGAACTTGGTTCCTACAGTATGTGGTTCCTTTGTAATAAAACTGAATGTTTGTCAGTTTTAGTTGATGGTGTTGTTTTAAGATTGCCTATTATTTGTGTTTGAATGGTAACAGCCACTGTTTTTGCTCTAGATCTGAGTAGTCTTTTGTGTGTACCGGTAATTTGATTTTATTTCACTTAAGAAATCTTCTGGTCTTATAGTGGGCACAGAGCCCTCAGCCGCTTAATATAGAAATACAAAACATTATATAAATCTGTGTTGGCTTGATGGTTGATTATATCTAAAACCCTTTATATAAAGGTAACATTGCATCTATTGTTTAAATTTTAGGTTACTTACATACAAATACAGACACTTTATGGTTTAAACAGATTATATAATAAATAATATTGACAAATAGCATTAAAGATGGAACTAATAAGTTTAATCATATTTGGTGTAATTGTTTGGACACTTTGGTATTTCTGTGGTGGAGGGAGCTCAAGAACATCCTCATCATCAGGAAATGGAAGCTCTCAAAGACTGTATCCGGATTTATCCAAAATGCAACAACAGAAATCCAGTGCTTGCAGTATCTTTAGTTTGTTTGGTGGTAACAGTTTTGATTCAATAGCTGATAGATTTACCACACTTGAAGATGTGAGAAATGCTATAAGACAAGCTGGACTGGAATCTTGTAACCTTATTTTTGGTAAGTAAATCAAGGTGTATCCAGAATATATCTATATTAAATTTTACTTTTGTGTAACATTGGTCAGTTTGCTGGTTCACTAGTTATCAGAGAAGTAAAACTCAGTTACCACATATCCATTTATGTTTAGAATAATCTTATGTTGGAATTAATAAAATTGCCTCATCTGGAATTCCTGAAAAATTGCTAATGCCACATAAATAGTACAGTATTCACTTTCAACAGCCTAAACAGTAACTACTCTGATTATTTGATGTAAGTTTTTTAAAGTGTGAACAGAGATAAACAATAATGTGATAACTTAGAGAACCCTGGAACGGTTTATTTTGACACACTACAATCATATATCAATCTGTAAGATACTATATTACCTTGGGATACACATAACACAAGCACTGTATTAGAAGAAGCATCAGTAAGGAATATTCTTGACTTTAGCACCACAAATATATCTTCTTAGTGAACATTTCTTATTTCCCATGGTACTTTTTCTCTACAGTCGGAACTCTGACTATTTCATATCGCAAAACAGTTAAGAAAATCATAATGATGAAACCTTCCTAACGCCAATTTCTTCTTATACAGAATTTTATAAGAAAATACCTTTCTCACATATTTGTCTCTGCATAAAAGCTTATCTTGTAAAGAGGTCACTAATTAGGTCATACACTGCCATCCTTAAATAACTTTACTAATTTATATCTGCCATAGATTTATGTCAAATTTTGTGCATACAATTGAGATATTGAATTTTTTCTGTATTTGAAAGTGGCATCTTAACTTTATGATCTAAATATATGTAATACAGTTGTTTTTCTTGAAAATCAATTTTCTTGGATTATGTTCAATTTTGGTAAAAAATATAGAAATTGGAAAAATTATTTTTTTCAAGATAAAACGTTATTTTTGCTAAAAAAACACTTAACTTTAGCATAAATTAATAGTGTTGTCAATAATTTAATTTTGTGAAGATTTTGAGTGTGTTATGATAGGGCCAGTTTAAAACATGATTGATGGATTATTTATGTAGGGCAGTTTATATAGCTTTATATTTGTTTTATTAGGGGTGGATTATACTTCCAGTAATTTACAACAAGGCATGTCAACATATCAGGGTAGATCACTTCATTACATGGACTTATCAGGACAGACAATTAATCCCTACCAAAGAGTAGGTTTAACCTTTATAAAAACTAATTCAGAAATTAACTAGTACCTCCTATAGTAGACATCAGAAGTAACATTTGAGAGGCATTGTATCTCCACAAATATTCAGTTTACACTGTTTCACTTGCAGAAACTTTACAATTTTCCATTTAGAATGGGCCCTTGTACTATCGGTTACAAAATAATAACCTAAAGCCAGGTTTGACACATCTTTTAAATCTTGGACAAGTTATATCACAATAAACTATGAAGAATATTTATGGTTTATTGTTGACAACAAAACCCTAAATATAATTTGTTCTTCCATGTGAATATTTTTGGTCATACATGCACCTTACCTTTTTGTAGTGTTAAATCACGACATCTATATAAACATATATATGTCCATTCAGAGTTCAACATGTACTGTGTATTTCATTTTCAATTTCTATATTCTTTACCTGTTACCTGTCTGAAGAAACGGATAAAGACATTACACCTCTTTGGTCCATTTTAATTTGATTCCCTCTCTTAAATCCTTTTTTGTATGGTTCTGGTTTCATTAACAACACTTATATTTAAATATTTAACAATATACAATGCAATTCATAAATAACTAGAAATTGTCAAAGGTTTATATTTAATATATTGTATTATAACGATGACAAATTTCTATAAATATAGAATTAAAACATTGAAGTTGTTGTAGTACATGTATTGTATTTGAAAATGATATCTTGACTTAATGGTCTACATGTATTCTTGAAAACAATTTTTTGGATATTTTTTAAATTTTAGGGAAAAAACATAAAAGTGAGGGGGTTCAACACTGTTTTACCTGAAACACGCATATTTAGTAAAATGGTCTTTCAACTGTGAACAATTTATTTTTGTTAAGATTTTCAATCTGTAATGATATGACCAGTTTTAAAAATGTGCATGATAATTTATGAATGGCAATGTATATTTTTACTCTTTCCTATAAAAATCACAAAATATAACCTGTACATTTTTTACTCTGCTCACTCATATCAGTTTCTGTTATATTAACCAGTCGGACATTCTTCTGCCCTGCATGTAGACATGCCATTGTTAGTTACTGGTAATCAAAATAAAATTGTTTGTTACATAAAACTATAAAGAATTTTAATTCTGACAGGAATTGATTACACAGCTAGTAACTCGTATCAAGGACAGCGGTCTTTTAATGGTCATTGTCTACATGCAATAGAAAACAGGTTCATGAATCCTTATCAACAGGTAAAAATTATTTAAAAATTTAATTTTAAAATTTATATGACGAAATATACCATACCTGCTTACTAGGAGATAGTGTCAGTGCTTGCATAATAATGTGGTTTATTGCATAATTATGTCATATTCATGATTTTCAGTGTAACTATACCATAATCTAAGCAATGGTGTCATTATCAATATAATTACTGGTACCGGTATATCATACCCTGTCAGTGTTGGCTTGAGTGTAACTATACCATATCTCTAAGTGACAGTGTCAGTATTGGCTTGAGTGTAACTATGCCATATCTCTAAGTGACAGTGTCAGTGTTGGCTTGAGTGTAACTATACCATATCTCTAAGTGACAGTGTCAGTGTTGGCTTGAGTGTTACTATACCATATCTCTAAGTGACAGTGTCAGTGTTGGCTTGAGTGTAACTATACCATATCTCTAAGTGACAGTGTCAGTGTTGGCTTGAGTGTAACTATACCATATCTCTAAGTGACAGTGTCAGTGTTGGCTTGAGTGTAACTATACCATATCTCTAAGTGACAGTGTCAGTGTTGGCTTGAGTGTAACTATACCATATCTCTAAGTGACAGTGTCAGTGTTGGCTTGAGTGTAACTATACCATATCTCTAAGTGACAGTGTCAGTGTTGGCTTGAGTGTAACTATACCATATCTCTAAGTGACAGTGTCAGTGTTGGCTTGAGTGTAACTATACCATATCTCTAAGTGACAGTGTCAGTGTTGGCTTGAGTGTAACGATACCATATCTCTAAGTGACAGTGTCAGTGTTGGCTTGAGTGTAACGATACCATATCTCTAAGTGACAGTGTCAGTGTTGGCTTGAGTGTAACGATACCATATCTCTAAGTGACAGTGTCAGTGTTGGCTTGAGTGTAACTATACCATATCTCTAAGTGACAGTGTCAGTGTTGGCTTGAGTGTAACTATACCATATCTCTAAGTGACAGTGTCAGTGTTGGTTTGAGTGTAACTATACCATATCTCTAAGTGACAGTGTCAGTGTTGGCTTGAGTGTAACTATACCATATCTCTAAGTGACAGTGTCAGTGTTGGCTTGAGTGTAACTATACCATATCTCTAAGTGACAGTGTCAGTGTTGGCTTGAGTGTAACTATACCATATCTCTAAATGACAGTGTCAGTGTTGGCTTGAGTGTAACTATACCATATCTCTAAGTGACAGTGTCAGTGTTGGCTTGAGTGTAACTATACCATATCTCTAAGTGACAGTGTCAGTGTTGGCTTGAGTGTAACGATACCATATCTCTAAGTGACAGTGTCAGTGTTGGCTTGAGTGTAACTATACCATATCTCTAAGTGACAGTGTCAGTGTTGGCTTGAGTGTAACTATACCATATCTCTAAGTGACAGTGTCAGTGTTGGTTTGAGTGTAACTATACCATATCTCTAAGTGACAGTGTCAGTATTGGCTTGAGTGTAACTATACAATATCTCTAAGTGACAGTGTCAGTGTTGGCTTGAGTGTAACGATACCATATCTCTAAGTGACAGTGTCAGTGTTGGCTTGAGTGTAACTATACCATATCTCTAAGTGACAGTGTCAGTGTTGGCTTGAGTGTAACTATACCATATCTCTAAGTGACAGTGTCAGTGTTGGTTTGAGTGTAACTATACCATATCTCTAAGTGACAGTGTCAGTATTGGCTTGAGTGTAACTATACCATATCTCTAAGTGACAGTGTCAGTGTTGGCTTGAGTGTAACTATACCATATCTCTAAGTGACAGTGTCAGTGTTGGCTTGAGTGTAACTATACCATATCTCTAAGTGACAGTGTCAGTGTTGGCTTGAGTGTAACTATACCATATCTCTAAGTGACAGTGTCAGTATTGGCTTGAGTGTAACTATACCATATCTCTAAGTGACAGTGTCAGTATTGGCTTGAGTGTAACTATACCATATCTCTTAAGTGACAGTGTCAGTATTGGCTTGAGTGTAACTATACAATATCTCTAAGTGACAGTGTCAGTATTGGCTTGAGTGTAACTATACCATATCTCTAAGTGACAGTGTCAGTATTGGCTTGAGTGTAACTATACCATATCTCTTAAGTGACAGTGTCAGTATTGGCTTGAGTGTAACTATACAATATCTCTAAGTGACAGTGTCAGTATTGGCTTGAGTGTAACTATACCATATCTCTAAGTGACAGTGTCAGTATTGGCTTGAGTGTAACTATACCATATCTCTAAGTGACAGTGTCAGTGTTGGCTTGAGTGTAACTATACAATATCTCTAAGTGACAGTGTCAGTATTGGCTTGAGTGTAACTATACCATATCTCTAAGTGACAGTGTCAGTATTGGCTTGAGTGTAACTATACCATATCTCTAAGTGACAGTGTCAGTGTTGGCTTGAGTGTAACTATACCATATCTCTAAGTGACAGTGTCAGTACTAGCAGCAGCATCAGACTCAGTAATATATTTGATTAAAGTTTTCGATGGAATAATGGACTAGATATACAGTCAACATTGACTGTCACAATAACAACTTCTGTTTTGTATGCCCTTATGATCCTGACTGTCACAATAACAACTTCTGTTTTGTATGCCCTTATGATCCTGACTGTCACAATAACAACTTCTGTTTTGTATGCCCTTATGATCCTGACTGTCACAATAACAACTTCTGTTTTGTATGCCCTTATGATCCTGACTGTCACAATAACAACTTCTGTTTTGTATGCCCTTATGATCCTGACTGTCACAATAACAACTTCTGTTTTGTATGCCCTTATGATCCTGACTGTCACAATAACAACTTCTGTTTTGTATGCCCTTATGATCCTGACTGTCACAATAATAACTTCTGTTTTGTATGCCCTTATGATCCTGACTGTCACAATAACAACTTCTGTTTTGTATGCCCTTATGATCCTGACTGTCACAATAACAACTTCTGTTTTGTATGCCCTTATGATCCTGACTGTCACAATAACAACTTCTGTTTTGTATGCCCTTATGATCCTGACTGTCACCATTACAACTTCTGTTTTGTATGCCCTTATGATCCCGACTGTCACAATAACAACTTCTGTTTTGTATGCCCTTATGATCCTGACTGTCACCATTACAACTTCTGTTTTGTATGCCCTTATGATCCTGACTGTCACAATAACAACTTCTGTTTTGTATGCCCTTATGGTCCATGATACAAACATTATAAGTATCACAAACCAAACTGCTCAAAACTTTAATATTATAATATTATCACATTTTATCAATTAATATGTAATTAATAACTAATTATCATATTAGGTACACTGGTTTTAATAAAGCCAACAATATGAAAAATGTTTGCTGCTACTTGGTTGGATATGGATTAAGTTTGTTGCCTTCTTCCACAAGTTTACTTTTTCTGAATATGTTTTACAATATATATAACTCTTTACTTGCTGTCTACTTAAAAAAAGATCTATAATTTACCAAAAAGGTTGTATATACATTGTCATTACATTTTTAAGAGTTAATTTTTTTTAAAATTGTATACATTTAAGTCTTGTTTTAGTTTATATGTTTTACGCATCATATGTACCGGTAATATTTTATTGTTTACATAGCATTATATCTGTACTATATACCAGTTTACCTTAATATAATTGCACATTACTTTGTTGCATTACATAATGAGCTATGAACAATGGAAAGTTGTTAGAAATATCTAATAAATTTATGGTCATCTTATTGAAATTTTGATGAAAATTTCAATGATTTTGATATAAAAAATTATCATTTATGAGAACATATATATATTTATAATCAATCCCTTAGATATATAAGTATGTAATTATTTATTTTACTTTTAGGTTATTTGTATTCTTGGTGAGACATTAGAACCGTTTGATGATGATGGCATTATACCGGCGTTTGGATTTGGTGATGCTTCAACTAAGGATAGATCAGTATTCTCCTTCAGAGCAGAGGTAATTAATACATCTTTATACCTTTGTTACTTAATTGTCATAGTGGCCAAGTTGTCAAGGCATTAGGCTTCAAAACCAGTGTCTCACTACTATGGTTTAGGCCCTGGCTGACAGCATGCAAGAAACATGTATTTGTTTGTCATAGACCTTTATAAACCAGTTTGTCTTGGATGTCACAATTCAGTAATCGATAATTAAAATTGAAGTTGAAATAAAAATCCTGAAGAATTTAAAATTAAATCTAAGAATTACTTTGCATTAGTTTTTCATGTTTTTTAGATTCTGATAATTGGAAAAAATGAGTGAGTTTAAACGTCAGTTAGTTCCAATCATTATACAGTTAAGGATTGAATTTATCATCAGAGTTTATCAACATCTATATCTACTACATACATCTGACTTACAAAGAAAGGCCACCATTATTACAACAAACAGCTGATACATTTGTTTTTTAGTTCTCTGTTTTTATTTTGTTTCACAGGGATACTGTAGAGGTTTCCATGATGTTCTAGATGCCTACAACCAGATAACACCAAACGTTAAACTGAGTGGTCCAACAAACTTCGCTCCCTTGATATACCAAGCTATAGATATTGTTAAGAAGACTAAATCAGTAAGTTATCAAACCAAGCTATAGATATTGTTAAGAAGGCGGAATCAGTAAGTTATCATACCATGCTATAGATATTGTTAAGAAGGCGGAATCAGTAAGTTATCAAACCAAGTTATAGATATTGTTAAGAAGGCGGAATCAGTAAGTTATCAAACCAAGCTATAGATATTGTTAAGAAGGCGGAATCAGTAAGTTATCATACCATGCTATAGATATTGATAAGAAGACTATATCAGTAAGTTATCATACCAAGCTATAGATATTGTTAAGAAGACTAAATCAGTAAGTTATCATACCACGCTATAGATATTGTTAAGAAGACTTAATCAGTAAGTTATCATACCAAGCTATAGATATTGTTAAGAAGACTAAATCAATAAGTTATCATACCAAGCTATAGATATTGTTAAGAAGACTAAATCAGTAAGTTATCATACCACGCTATAGATATTGTTAAGAAGACTATATCAGTAAGTTATCATACCATGCTATAGATATTGTTAAGAAGACTTAATCAGTAAGTTATCATACCATGCTATAGATATTGTTAAGAAGACTTAATCAGTAAGCTATCATACCAAGCTATAGATATTGTTAAGAAGACTAAATCAGTAAGTTATCATACCATGCTATAGATATTGTTAAGAAGACTTAATCAGTAAGCTATCATACCAAGCTATAGATATTGTTAAGAAGACTAAATCAGTAAGTTATCATACCACGCTATAGATATTGTTAAGAAGACTATATCAGTAAGTTATCATACCATGCTATAGATATTGTTAAGAAGACTTAATCAGTAAGCTATCATACCAAGCTATAGATATTGTTAAGAAGACTAAATCAGTAAGTTATCATACCATGCTATAGATATTGTTAAGAAGACTAAATCAGTAAGCTATCATACCAAGCTATAGATATTGTTAAGAAGACTTAATCAGTAAGTTATCATACCAAGCTATAGATATTGTTAAGAAGACTAAATCAGTAAGTTATCATACCATGCTATAGATATTGATAAGAAGACTATATCAGTAAGTTATCATACCAAGCTATAGATATTGTTAAGAAGACTAAATCAGTAAGCTATCATACCAAGCTATAGATATTGTTAAGAAGACTATATCAGTAAGTTATCATACCATGCTATAGATATTGATAAGAAGACTAAATCAGTAAGCTATCATACCAAGCTATAGATATTGTTAGGAAGACGAAATCTGTAAGTTATCATACCAAACTATAGATATTGTTAAGAAGACTAAATCAGTAAGCTATCATACCAAGCTATAGATATTGTTAAGAAGACTAAATCAGTAAGTTATCATACCAAACTATAGATATTGTTAAGAAGACTAAATCAGTAAGCTATCATACCAAGCTATAGATATTGTTAAGAAGACTATATCAGTAAGTTATCATACCAAGCTATAGATATTGTTAAGAAGACTAAATCAGTAAGCTATCATACCAAGCTATAGATATTGTTAAGAAGACTATATCAGTAAGTTATCATACCAAGCTATAGATATTGTTAAGAAGACTAAATCAGTAAGCTATCATACCAAGCTATAGATATTGTTAAGAAGACTATATCAGTAAGTTATCATACCAAGCTATAGATATTGTTAAGAAGACTATATCAGTAAGCTATCATACCAAGCTATAGATATTGTTAAGAAGACTAAATCAGTAAGCTATCATACCAAGCTATAGATATTGTTAAGAAGACTATATCAGTAAGTTATCATACCAAGCTATAGATATTGTTAAGAAGACTATATCAGTAAGTTATCATACCAAGCTATAGATATTGTTAAGAAGACTAAATCAGTAAGCTATCATACCAAGCTATAGATATTGTTAAGAAGACTATATCAGTAAGTTATCATACCAAGCTATAGATATTGTTAAGAAGACTATATCAGTAAGTTATCATACCAAGCTATAGATATTGTTAAGAAGACTAAATCAGTAAGCTATCATACCAAGCTATAGATATTGTTAAGAAGACTAAATCAGTAAGCTATCATACCAAGCTATAGATATTGATAAGAAGACTTAATCAGTAAGCTATCATACCAAGCTATAGATATTGTTAAGAAGACTAAATCAGTAAGTTATCATACCATGCTATAGATATTGTTAAGAAGACTATATCAGTAAGTTATCATACCAAGCTATAGATATTGTTAAGAAGACTAAATCAGTAAGCTATCATACCAAGCTATAGATATTGTTAAGAAGACTAAATCAGTAAGCTATCATACCAAGCTATAGATATTGTTAAGAAGACTTAATCAGTAAGCTATCATACCAAGCTATAGATATTGTTAAGAAGACTAAATCAGTAAGTTATCATACCATGCTATAGATATTGTTAAGAAGACTTAATCAGTAAGTTATCATACCAAGCTATAGATATTGTTAAGAAGACTATATCAGTAAGTTATCATACCATGCTATAGATATTGTTAAGAAGACTTAATCAGTAAGTTATCATACCAAGCTATAGATATTGTTAAGAAGACTAAATCAGTAAGCTATCATACCATGCTATAGATATTGATAAGAAGACTTAATCAGTAAGCTATCATACCAAGCTATAGATATTGTTAAGAAGACTTAATCAGTAAGCTATCATACCAAGCTATAGATATTGTTAAGAAGACTTAATCAGTAAGCTATCATACCAAGCTATAGATATTGTTAAGAAGACTAAATCAGTAAGTTATCATACCACGATATAGATATTGTTAAGAAGACTAAATCAATAAGTTATCATACCAAGCTATAGATATTGTTAAGAAGACTAAATCAGTAAGTTATCATACCAAACTATAGATATTGTTAAGAACACGAAATCAGTAAGTTATCAAACTACAAGGGGGAAACAAGACACACAGTCTTCAGATGAAGATAAGTTATACAACATGTACAATGTATTGTTCTATATATGTGAGAATAGGAAAGTTTCACATGTAAATATCAAGGTACTGAAACAGCCAGATAAATGACATTGTGCATGTATTCATGAGCAATTCATATGATCCATGGGAGGTTTAGCTCATATAAATGTATCAGTTTTATGGAACTTGATCATTACAGGTGTTAATATTATATTTCTATGGTGTTATTGTATCCATTTTGAAGATAAAATGCTGCCAATTCCTGAACCACCCCCCCCCCCATAAATATGAATTCTAAAATACCCCATATTATATTTGTTTCTTTGCCCTTGGATATCAGAAGGAGTTACATGTAGTTGCTAGATGTAGGGTTCATGAGCAATCTTTAATATGGAATACACAAATTTAAACTTTATAATCTTTATTCTTGGGTGTATTAGGAGAGTTGTGAGGTTCCTATGGTTCAAGTATCTTAAGTATAACTCATATTGTAATATGTACATTCTTTATTTTCAGTATCATATATTGGTGATTGTAGCAGATGGTCAGGTAACGAGTGAAAGGGAGACAATCAACGCAATAGTAGAAGCTTCTAGGTGGCCCTTATCTATCGTAATGATAGGAGTTGGAGACGGGCCGTGGTATGTCATGGAGGAATTTGATGATAAACTACCAGCAAGGAAATTTGACAATTTTCAGTTTGTAGAATTCCATAGAATTATGAGTACTGCTAGAAATCCACAGGCAGCATTTGCTTTACAGTCACTGATGGAGATACCTGATCAGTTTAAAGCAATCAAACAACTTGGTTTGCTTAACTTTTGATGAAACATTTTATACAGACTGCAACATATCATTATGATGTTGTTATCATGGTTAAGTTTGCTCAAGACTATTATAATTCCATTTATATGTAATATTTTTTAAATACTTTGATTTTTGTGTGAATGTTAAAACATTGTGGAAATCAACATCACACTGATCAAATATAGTTTTAGT